>VZUI01021556.1:0-83294 GCA_013401135.1 Cettia cetti
GGGGTGCCGGGGAAATACAGGAAGGAAAACAAAAAATTGAAAGCAATTAATACCACACCTTTATATCTCTAAATACATGGGCAGGGGGCCGAGTCAGCAGCCCCCCCAGGCATGCCCGCTCTCCCCAGCGCAGAGTCCCCGCGCTGATGAAATGGAAAGTTGACCATAAATCAATGTCGGCGCTGCGTTAGCTATGCATCAGCGGCTCGGCGCCGAGATGCACCAAAACAAAGCGCCGGCTGCTCCGTGTTCCCACACTGCCCCCTAATGCAGACAGACCTCGAGAGCTGGGGAGGACCGGGGGCTCCAGAGCCCGGGGGCCTCCCCCCACTACATGCCCTGCCCTCCCCACCTCCCCTCCCCCCGTCCTGGTGACATCTCTCTTTGGGTGAGGTCGCCCGTGGGGTGAGGTTGGTGATGCCAGGGACAATAGGAAGGGGTCCATGTTGTCCTGCTCCCTCCTTGGATGCCACCATTTTCCCCCTGCTGTCCTGATATCTCAGTGGGATTTGCCACTGCTCGGCGGGTGCCACCAGCCCTGATCAGCCCAGTTCCGGTGAGGCAGCATGACAGCCATAAAACCAGGCTGCTCTTCCCAAAAATCCTGGGGTAGAACTTGGTACCAGCCTGCACTGGGCAGGGTTTGAAGGAAGGTAGCCTACAAGCTGGAGGAGAAGAAAAGCAAGCATCAGAGAAAGTTTTTTTCTGGAAGTTTAGTAGGATGCCCGAGGCTTTTGTACCGAACGTCTGGAGCATATGGTGGGATTTGCAGTCAACTTTCTCTCGGGTGCTCCAGCCAGATGGAGGTGACTGTTCTTGGCTCCGGCTGACACGGGTTTGTTTCCTGAAGAGCTTGTGTTAAACATATTCCTTAAAACCAGGCTTCTGCAGTTGGGAGCCCCAGCTGCAGGCGAGGCAGAGCTCCTGCCCACGACTGCCTTTCGCTGTCTGCGGGGGAACTTGGCCTGCCTCGCCTCGCCTCGCCGCCTTGTCTTGCCTTGCCTAACCTCGCCTTGCTTTGCCTTGCCTTGCTTTGCCTTGCCTTGCCTTGTCTAACCTCTCCTGGCCTCCTTTGCCCTGTCTTGGGAAGGTCCTCACCCAGCACCACACGCTGGAAGTCAGCTGGGGTCTTTTCTCTTTGAAGGCAACTGGAGCATCTCTCCTACAGGCTCCTTCAGAGATACCTCTCTTTTTTCTTGACAACTTGCAAAACATCTCTCTCCTTCAGTAGAAATGAATCTCCTCTCCAATAAACCCAGGCATGGCTTTAATTAATATCCATCTAATTTATTTTAGTATTTTCTAACGTCAAAACTGGCAGGCAGGGGCAGGTATTTTAAACACAAGATGCCTCCCTATTGCTAACTCGAAACCATCGGTGTCTCGTGGCAGTGATGCTTTGCCTTCTCATACCATCCTGCCTTGTTCTGCCACCCCCAGAGGTGCTTGCAAATGTTTTTAAATAGCAAAACACCCCCATTAGCTGAAAGTATGTAGCCCATAAAACATGATCCATTTGTGGTGAATTACGCTGGAAACATAAATTGACACACACGGAGCTATGATCGCTCGTGCCATTTTCCATCTTTAATATTTTACAAGAAGTTTGAGGAGTCGAGCTCATGAAAGACAGAGTGGAAATAACCTGATCTCCTGGAAACTCCCTGTAGGAAGCAGCTGTGGCAGCAAACTTCGGCTGTCCAGCGGGCCAGGTTGGGCTTTTCAAGTCCCTGGAGTGTAGAGGGGAGAAAAAATATGAAGCAAAGTGGAGGTTGGGCCACCGACAGCTGTTGGAAACATTTTCCTCTAACACCATTTTTTAGCTGTTGGGGTTATTTTGGGGGTTTTATTGAGGCAGCTACGGGAAGATGAAGAATAACCCCACATAAAGAGTGTCCAGTTTGGAGGGAAGGAAGAAAAACTTGAGAGATGATGGGGTTTCTCTGGTTGGGGAGAGTGCAGGTCTGGAGATCAGAGTGAAGCGACGGCAGAGCAGGTCCTGCTCGCCCAGCATGGCGTGTCAGAAGGAGCTGTGCCACAGGGATGCGACTCCTGGGCTGGATGGAGGGATGTGGAGGAAGCAGGACAGCATGTGTTCAGCCTCCTCCTTTAACAGGAGTACTTAATAACTGCTAAACACATGATTTTTTTAAGAAAAAGGGGATGTTCTGTTGGTTGGAGTCCACATGTCATCTCTGCAAAACACTTGTCTCAACTGCCGTGATCCGTCGGGATCATCTGCTGCTCCCTCTGCAGCGAGGCAATCCCGTGCGAAAAGGCAACCGCTCCAGCAGGCGTTCCCAGCCCAACACGGGTCCCAGCCCTGAAACATCTGCAAATATTTATGGAGATAACACTATCCAGAGGGGCTGTGCTTCTGACAGAGCAGGGCAGCCGTGCCGAGGGGGCCGCGGCGGTCACAGCTTGGAGCGAGCATTTTGGATGCCGCCGCACAGAAAAAGCAAGAAAGGAAGGAAAAATAAAAAAGCTGTTTTCAGCTCCTCCCTGCCTGCCAAAACGTTTGCACAAGCTGGGCGTCACCTTATCCAGAAGCGTCCTCTGGGAATGATACCACATGGGATAATGCAAGGGCAAGGATGCTGCTGCGCTGCGCCTGGAGCATCCCGGGAGCAACCTTGGTGTTGGGGCAGGAGCAGGCTCCAGAGGATGCACTCAGCAGCACAAACAGCGGATGCTCCCTGGGTCCAGCTGCCACAGGGGATTTTTCTCTGGTGGAAATGCTGCCGTGTCTCATGGATGCTTTTTCTCCAATAATCAAACAGTGTTTGCTCTCCAGCTCAAAACCGAGACCCCAAGTGTCACCTCCAGGCCCAGCCAGGGTGCCTTCAGGTGGCCATGTCCCCTTGTGCTTGATACCTGTTCACCCCACATCCTCACCTGCTGTGGGATACAAGGGGAAGGACATCAGTCCCTGGACAGCAACGATCCCCTCATGCAGCACAAGGCAGGCATCGTGGGGGACGCTGGCTCTTGCATTGGTGGAGCTTGAGGCTTGTCCTCTGCCAGCCCCAGTTTTTACCTTCCACTTGGTTTCATCACTCACTCACCTCTTCTGATCTTCCCTACCCCAAATCCTGCAGCTGAGATGTGTAGGAAGGGCTTTGGGGGTGGCCAGACCTTACTGGGTGATGGTGGGAGGTGTCTGCTGCCCCTGCTGCACTTTGCATTCACAGACAGAGTTAGCAACTCAGAAGCAAAAATAAGTCAACTTCCATGCCTGGAGAGAGGATTTCTGCTAAAGGAGGTTGATGTTGCAGTTGGACCTCAGAGGTTTGTCTTCTCCGCTCTGGTGGGACATGGATGGAGAAGGCAGTGGGGAGGGTTGTCCTGAGGGGCTGTGACCTCATCCACATGAGGCTGGCTAGGAATTAAGGGCAGGGGCTGGTTCCTTTTGGCTCCTGGAGAATAAATGGTGGTGTAAGTGGTGGGATTTCAGTGGCTTGAGCAGAGGGGCTGGCAGGAGGCTGTTGATTTAAATCTGCTTGGCTCCATCTCGCCATCGAACCATTGAAATTTAAAAAAAAAATTAAAAAAAAAAAGAAAAAAAAAAGAAAAAACCCACCCTCTTACTTTATTTACATTGCACTCAAGTTTCCGCTGTACAAAAGATTTGCAGGTGCAAATATGTCCTGCCTTCATTAACTTCCCCTCCCTTTTTAATTTATGTGATTTCAATTTTCCTTCCCTGTACTGTTAATTAGGGGACCCTCTAATCAGTACCATTATCACAGTGGTATTCATGTTTAGGAAAGCTGCTAAACAAACGCTTGCAAAATTGCTAAATGGCTAATTAATGTCTGTTAATTAAGAAAATTGCTCATGGTAACAAACCATGCCATTGCTGGCAGCAGCTAGAAGGCGAACACTTGTTGAAATTAGTAACGAGGCAGGTAGAGAACATCTGCTCCGGCGCCGGTCCTGGAGCCTGCCGTCGCTTCCCATCACCTACTGACAGAGCTCCTGTGCTTTCTCTACCAATTACACCTCCTTTGACTCAAAAAAAAAAAACCTTTTTTTTTCCTTTTTTTTTTTTTCTTTTTCCTCACATTAACACGCACCGGTATATTTCTTGCACCGAGCTCACGGATTTTCCAAGCAAATTTTCATTTCGTGCTTTTAAGGGAAATTTAAAAAAAAAAAAATAATAAAATAAAATAAAAAAATTAAGTGGGCGTTCAAGCCCAAAATGTCAGCGACTGCTGCATTGCAGCCTTAAACCTGCACCAACTAATCTCTCCTTTTTTCCCCTAGACATCCTTTCTTTGCTCGCAAGCCATTTTGCTGGCATCCTTAGGGAATCCACCTCGAGGAAGGATGTTGCATCCCTGCAGTGTGGCGGTGCAGCCCCGCTGGTGCCGGCCAAACGCTGCCCAGGCGTGAGCTGGGACGTGCTCCTTGTCCTCCGCGCTCGCTCCAGCACCTCCAGTGAACCACGGTCAAAACACAAACCCGGAGGTGTTTCCAGCCTTTGGGATGAGAGAGGAAAACAAACAAAAAAAAGATTTTGATTTTGATTTTTTTAGATTTTTTTTCTTTTTTCTTTTTTTTTTGGTTTGGGGGTGGTTTTTCTATTTCCCCCCTGACCTCTCTGGTCCTCTCCTGTATATTTTTTTTTTTCCTCGTTGCACGCCCCTACAAAGTGTTTCCCTGTGTGTTTATCATTGCAGACTTGGTTGAACCACTGGACCGTTTACTCTCAATGTGGCCACTGTATTTTGACAGATGTTCTGATTTTGAATATATATAATTTTTTGCATATATCATTACTCATTGTTCAGCTGCAAATGAATAGAAACTCAATTGAAAAACAAAAAAACAACAACAAAGGAAAATAAATTTGATAGAAAACTGGGAGAACTGACTCCCCAACTGAACAGGTCCACCCGTGAATCCTTTTTTTAGCTCTTTTCTGCGCTTTCATGTGCTAATCTATAACCTCCTTCTACTGTCTGACCTCACAGGGACCGCCTGGGTCACAGCCCTCGCCACACGCACAGCCTCCACCCCACAATCCTAACAGCATGATGGGACCCCACAGTCAGGTAAAGACTAGTGATGGGTAGGGCTGTGAACCGGGACGTGCGCTCAATTTACTTCTTTTTTTCCCCCTCTGTAAGCATGCTGGGCAGCGGGTACCCGCTCCCCAGGGAGCATCCCCCTGGGCACCCCAGCTCCAAAGCAAAATGTTGGTTTTTTCCTTTTTTTTCTTCTTTTTTTTTTTCTTTCTCTCTTTTTTTCTTTTTTTTTTATGTGTTTTTTGGATATGCAGTTGTCAGTGGACTGAGAAGTCAGTCGTGGGTATCAGACTGTTTTACCTTCCCAAGGTAGCCTGAGAAGTTTAACTTGATGTGGGTTTTTAAGCTTCTGTTAGTAGCAGCAGTTGTAAAAATAAGTAACGTTAAGCCTTTCTTCCTTTTTTTTTTTCAGTAATTAGCACTGGGGTTTTTTGTGTGTGCGTGTCTGTATGTGCTTATTTGCCACTTTTTTTTAAATATATCTCTATATATATTTAAACTTGAACATTATCTAACACTCAGGGTTTCCCATGCACTAATTTTAACAGCCTCACCTAGTATTACCAATGTCAAACACGCTTTCAAACAATAAACCTACAGAGAAAATGTCTAAAAAACGGACTCCAGACACCTTTCTCTTTTTTTTTTTCCCTTTTGAAACCTAACTTTTTTAAAAAGGATGTCTCCAGAAAAAAAATAAAAATACAAAAACACCAAAAGCAGTGTGTACAGGCTAACCAGCGTGCGTGGGGAGCGTGCTGCCTCCCCACAGCTCAGCCCTGACCCCCTTTTGTGTCCCCACAGCCGTTCATGTCGCCGCGCTACGCCGGAGGTCCCCGGCCCCCCATCAGGATGGGCAACCAGGTACTGTGCCCCTGGGATTCTGGATTTCCTAGGAATAGCTGTTATTTGGGAAAGGGGAGGTGTCCTGCAGCTGCTCCTGGGGTTTGGGTGGCGAGCATCACCTCCTTGCTCACCCTCCTTTTCCCTAATGCCGGAGCATCAGGTGTCACTTTAACGGCGAAAGTTTTAATTTTATTTTGAGGTTTGGGCCTATCCAGGGTGGAAACAGCAGTGGGGAATGTGCTGCTTTCCAGCCATGGTGTTCCCAGCAGGGCTGTGCCATGCTGCATGCTCGCTGCCCGGCTGGATTTTCCCTGCAATCGCAGAAAATTAAAGTGATGGAGATAATCCTGCTGCTGGGTTGACCGAGCGTTTAGATCAGCGGCGGGGTCAAGCGGGGCAGGTCACTGCTGAATTTTTTGGGTTGGGTTTATCCTCTTATCCCAGCTTATACAAGGGCAGTTTGCTTCTGGCTTCCACCCCACACCCTGCCTAGATGCATGCACCTCCTTGCCATGCAGATCCATAGGGTAATGACCAAGCCAGAGGTTATTTGTCACTAAAGGGAAATAAAAGGAAACATGTAATTCCTATGAGCAGCAAAGGTGTCTGTTCAAAAATTATCTTTGGGGAGCTTGTTTTTTGGCTATCAGCATTATTTTTCTGTAGGTCTAATTAGCAGAAAAAGCAGAATAGTCAAGAAGTAGGATGTACAAGTTTGCTGTGGGTTTGTGCTTGCCAGATTTGAGATTTGAGTCTTTGGAACCTGCTAACTGATGCTGAGACAGCTGAGATGGAGCTGAGAAAAACCCACAAGGGGCTAAGGGAGGACCTCATGCCCCATTGGTTGGTGGATGGCTTGAAGAGCCTTCCACTCAGGGCACTGCTGGATGATCTAATGAGGTATTAATTCACTGCACCTCCTCATGGGTCAGTTTTAACAGGACCCCATCCTGCAGTGATTCTTGGCTCATTCCAAGTTCTGCTGGAGGTGAGCACAGTGAGCTGAGCAGGCAGGAGAGGCAGGGGGAACTGGTTTGAGGAGGCTGTTCCACAGCAGGATCAAGCATTCAGCAGTGGGAAAAGTTAATTAGAAGGATTTCTTTTTTTCCCCCCAAACACCACATATAAAACACACGTTTGTACCTAGGCAGAGCTCAGCGAGGTTATGGTCACATCCTGAGGGACAAGAGGAATAAATAGGCAGGCAGGAAGGTCAGGCAGCAGAAGTGTAAATATCCACCTCTGCAACCCTCCTGGTTTATCTTCCTCCTGCTGCCAGCTTCCAGCCTGCAAAAAACCTGGGACTGGGCTGGTTCTACCTTGGCTCAGCTGTGTGCACCCAGGGCCTGTGCTGTGCTCCAGCGCTGGGATCCTCGGTGTGGATCTAAGCAAAAGGCCCCGTAGCAAAGCTGTTTACAGTTTGCTTCCCCCTCAGGCAGACAGTATCTGCATTTTTCTTCCCCTTTATCTGTTTGGAGTAGCCTTTGAAGCTTTAATAGCAGCATTGCTGGAGTGGAATGTGAGTTTGGGGAGGGGGAAGCATCCACCTTGCCTTCCTCTCAGCCTGCACGGGGATGGGTCCCAGCTTTGCTCTGTTGCACATGGAGCATCCCCCCTCCACAGCCAATGACTCACTGCCTGGTTTGGCCCTGGTGCTGTGTGTTACCGGGGTGCCATGCTGCTCTTCACCTTTCCCTGCTGGATTTGACACCGCTGCCCCCCTCAGCCCGGGTTTTCCCCCCTGCTTTCCTAAAATACAACAGCATTTGGCCTGGGGGGAGGGGGAAACGCCTTGTTTGGGGTTTAGAAGGGATTTGCAGAAGGATGAGGGAAGCAAACACCTGGAGGCTGTAGCAGTGGGATGTGGGATTCAGTGGGATGTGAGATGCAGCAGGATGCAGAGGGATGCAGGATTTACTAATCTTGCCCTCTTGCTTTCACAGCCCCCGGGTGCCGTTCCCGGTACACAGCCATTGCTGCCCAATTCGATGGATCCCACGCGACAGCAAGGTAAACCCAGCAGAGGAGGGGCAAGCACTGATGTTCCTAATTAGCTGTTAATTTGGGACCCAGAGTGGTTCGGGTGCTGTGTAACACCCCTGCTTTCCTCCCAACAGGGCACCCTAACATGGGCGGCCCCATGCAAAGGATGAATCCTCCGCGAGGGATGGGCCCCATGGGTCCCGGTCCGCAGGTAAGCCCGGTGCCAAAGCACATCCTACAAACCATGGGAACAACCTCCTGGGGCTCCAAGGGCTGGGAGTTCCCCCCCCTACACCCCGTCCCCCCATTAGTGTTAATGCATTTTACATTAGTCTTGCATCTGGAAATCCCTCCTTTTAACAGGAGTGAGGTCGTCAGAGCTCATTAAGGGTATTGCAGCCTCCCTCCTGCCCTTCTGTCAGAGGGGATGGCACTTAGCTCCGCTCCGGAGCAGCCTTTGAGTGCATTATACTGCCTGCCTGGGAAACTGTTACGACCCTAACTGCAGGAAAGGGAAGGCAGGATTGCACTTGAAATTAATAAATAAAAAGAAATGGCAAAGATCCCTTTAGCAAAGGGAGTAAGGCTTTCCCCTGCGAGGTTCCCCTCCACCTGCCCCTCCTGCTGCCTGCTTGAGCTCTCTATTTCAGGAAAGGGGAGTAAACTCTTGAAATTAAGCAGATCTGGGTTAATATATGCTGTCGTTCCGTTGATTCACTTCATGGAGTGGCTTGTTGTTGACTCACTCCTGTTTGTTCCTTCTACGAGACTTCAAAACCAGATTACCATATTTTGGTTGGAGGTTTATCCTCTCTGCATCGTCGCCTACGTGGAGTTTGTAGCGCGAGGATCAGAGTCTGTCAGGAGACGAGCGAGTGCGCTGGAGTTTTGTTTTGTTTTTCCCCTGGAGACTGTTGAGATAAGTGAATGTTGTGTAAAGAGGGAGATGTGTCACATCTTTAGCACCAACCTGAGGATGCTGCTCAGAGGCGCTCAGCCGTGTCCGCGGGCACCCGGATCCATCCTAGGGCAAGGGACAAAAATCCTGCGCTTCACAGGCAAGCCCTCCCATAGCTGCGCTTAAAATCCTCCTTTCCTGGAGGATTACACCCAAAAAGCAAAAAAAAAACCCAAAAAACCAAAGGCATTTGCAAGCGTGGCCTGCGCCAAGGCGAGCGGCGGCGGCTTGCCCGGGGGAGGCTGCTTCCCACTTCCAGAGCTCGCCGCGAAACTTGGAAGCGGCGAGCGCGCGCTGAGCGCCGCGTGGGATGGCGGCGGCTCTGGGAGCCGGCAGGAGTTGTGAAATGTTCAGAGCTTTATTTTTGACTCCGCCGTTCCCTCTCTGTGTGTGTGTGTGTGTGTACATTGGGGAGAGGTTTTTTGAGAGGCAGCCTTTCCCTGGAGAAGCGCTGGGCTTCCCAATCTGGCACCCGCAGGCGCCTGCCTCCCTGCAGCCATCCAGGAATCGGCGCCTGTGCAGGCAGCCACCAAAAACACCCACCCAGACCCAGCAGCCCCTCACACCTTGTATGCCCAGGGCTTGTTTTCCTTTAAGCTTTGCTTTGGGACCTTCCTAAATACTTCTCAAATGATTCCAGAGGGCTGCAGAACATCCAGCCAGGACATCCCGGCGTCCTGACAGCAGCTCCTTATTACACAGCAGTGATGAATCATCCCTTTCAGCTGATTGCTGCTGCTTTTTTCCCTTTAAGAGTCCCATTTGTAGCTCTGCAGAAGCCAGGACAGGGTTTGTCAGTGCCAATATGAAGAGGATTTGTAGCTCTCTGGGTTTTGGTGGTGCCTTGCCCAGGTCTCTCAGCACAGCTGCGTTCCCTCCTCACCCTCCCTGAGCATCTTTCAGCTGGCTTCGTTTTCCAGCCTTTCAGCTCCAATTAAAAACGCTGAGCCCTTTTTTTTTTAAAAAAAAAAAAAACAACAAGGGGCTTGATGCTGCTATTCAGTATAAATGGCTGAAATTTCGATCAATTAAGGACTTGCTGGTAATTTGTTTGGGGAAAACCCTTTTCTGCCTCTTCAAAACAAACTTTGGTGATGCCCTCAGCAGTGCACTGGTGCATCCATAAATCCAGGTAAAAATTGACGGCACTATTGTACTTAAAATCCAGTTTGGAGCCCTCCAAGGGGCTGTGGTGTAGGAAGTGCCCAGACATCCCTCCTGCTGTAGCGTTTTTTTCTTTAAATGGCAGAAATACAGTCCAAAAAAGATGCATTACAGAAGAGAGGGAGGTGGGAGGGGAAGAGCAGCAACGCGACCTAAATCTGGCTGCACGTCGCCTGGAGGGCACACGGAGCAAAGCACAGACCAAATGGAGCGCAGCATTCGGGGGATTCCTCTTCCTCCACTGCCTTGGGCTTGGCTTTGTACTAGAGCCGGTTTTAGGAGATGAGGGATGCAGATCTGAGGTTCCAGGTCCCAGCTGGAGGCTAAGCCAGGGAGGAATAAGGCAGGAGAGGAGGCCCAGGGGGCTGCCTGCCCTCGCCCACTCCCGGCGGCTGCAGATCTGCTCCAGGGGATGGAGCAGAGAGCAACAGAAAAACAAGCCTGGCTTGGTATTCCCTACTCTAGCAGTCATCCAGGGAGCAAGGAGTGCTCCATCTCGGGGGGAGCTCATGCAGCCTTTCCTCATCCTTGCACTGCAGCAAGGAACCTTCCAAGTGGTGCATTTTTATCCTCCTCCTGCTCCTGTTTTCTCCTGCACAAAGGGAGAAATCCAAAAGGGTGTTGCTGGTGCTGGGAGCTGTGGACAGAATTGTTTTGTGGAGCTGGGAGGGGGATGTTTTCCCTCCACAGAGAGTAGGGAGGGGCAACTTTGGGACTCAGCCTGGCTCCCATCCATATTCAGCTGCCTGGTGTTTTTTATAAACACAATTGCCTCTTATGTTCCTCATCATTAATTTTTTTTTTTAAAGCTCATTTTTGCACACAGACCCTCTTGGTTTTTTGTTTGTTCTTTGGCTTTTTTTTCCCATTTCTCTTGTCTCTCTGGTGTCCCTTCCCGTTACGGTAGACTGACCCTTGGTTATCGTTGCAGAACTACGGCAGCGGCATGAGACCTCCACCCAACTCCCTAGGTCCTGGCATGCCTGGAATTAACATGTAAGGCAACCCCCACACCAGGAGGTTTCACCACTGACTCGGGACTGTCTGCAGAAAAACACAACATTTATTTTTTCCCGTTTAATTTTGTCCCCAGGGGGCCTGGCGCCGGTAGACCGTGGCCGAACCCCAGCAGTGCTAACTCAGTGAGTATCTTGGAGCAAGAGCGGGGTTGGTTGGGAGGTGTCCTGCAAATGGGATCATTCCCCATTAGCTGAGCCTTGCTAATGAGAGGGGGTTCCCCAGCCCATGGCTGAACCTGTCTCTCTTGTCCCTACAGATCCCATACTCTTCTTCATCGCCTGGTACATATGTGGTGAGTCCTCCTGCCCCAGGTGTCTTTTCTGTCAGGAGTTCATGTGGTTTGGGGGGGAATCAGTGCCATGGGAGGTGACTGGGCTGGCTTTGGGGGTTGAGAGTTGGGGGAGGTGTTTGAAGACATGGAAAGGTGGGCAGTGCTCATGTTTGCACATCTGACACCAACTTTGTTTCCCCAGGGTCCGCCCGGCGGCGGTGGCCCTCCAGGGACACCCATCATGCCCAGTCCTGCAGGTACAAGTCCCCCTGAGACCCCTCTCTCTGTCCAGGGCTGTCCCTGCCCTATTGGTTGTGACCAATTTTTGTAGCTTTTGGCTTTCTGGGAAGTGAGTGGCATGGGCTTCTTGACTCCTGGATAGCATTTGGGGTTGTTCCTACATCCCCCTGTGGATTTGGATGCTGTGGGGCTCAGGAAGGTGAGGAATTAACCTCCCCACCCTTCCCAGCCAGGAGTTGAATTATTTTTCACAGTTGAATTTCTGTGATTAAAAACTTTGTGGATCTTCATTAAATACAAATTAGCCAGAAAATGGTGGTAGTTAGAGGGAATTTTGGGTGATAAAATACAAAAGAATGAGTTCAAGTGGCATGAGTTTGTTTTAATTAAGAAGTGAATTAATCACCCGACTTACTGGGCTTCACTGTTCCACAGATTCAACAAATTCAAGTGACAACATCTACACAATGATTAATCCAGTACCGCCCGCAGGCAGTCGATCGAATGTAAGTCTGCTTTCTAATAATTTACATATCAGATACCATAACAAATCATAATTAACTTCATCAGTTGAGAGTAAAGCAGTTTAATTGATTTCAGCCATTTGTTACAAAACAGAAATAAAACAAACCATCAAAAAGCGATTAACTCTTGGGCGACTTTGTTAATTTTTTATGCTTATTAAGAGAGCAGCAGTCCTGCTGCTCCGGCCGAGGTGCTGGGTTTTGTGGGATGTGGGCAACCTTAAATGCTGTGGAATGATGGTTGGAATGTTGTGCTGCACCTCTGGGTCTGCCATCCAGCCAGATTTTAGAGGTGAACCCATAGGACCATAAGCCCTGCAGCCTCCAGGAGTGATACAGCCCCAGGTTGTGCCAGGGAATGTTTAGATTGGATATTGAGAATTTTTTTTTTCATGGAAAGGGTTGCCAAGCATTGGAATGTGCTGCCCAGGGCAGTGGTGGAGTCACCATCCCTGGAAGAGTCCAAGAAATGTGTGGATCTGGCACTTCAGGGTATGGTTTAGTGGTGGTGCTGAGGTGGCTGTTGGACTTGGTGATCTCAGACGACTTTTGCAGCCTCAACAATTCAGTGATTCTGCAGTACTTCCCTCCTTGCCCTGCTCCAGAGGGATGGCTGGGGCAGGGACAGTCCTCAGGAGCCACCGTGGCAGCTGCTTGGGGTTGTTTTGTGGCTGATTTTGGGTTTTGTCACCTTTTTCTTCCGCAGTTCCCGATGGGCCCCGGCTCTGACGGCCCCATGGGCGGCATGGGCGGGATGGAGCCCCATCACATGAACGGATCATTAGGTGAGCCATGATGGTCCCTCATTCCCTGGGGACACTGGCAGAGCATCCCAGTGCCTGCTCCCATCCTGGGGTCAGCCCCCAGTTCGCACCAATGCTCAAAGCAGAGCCTTTGGGTGGAAATCAGCAGGGCTGTGGGGGACACGGGGCCGTGGCTGCAGGCCCAGTAAGGCTCTTCTTTCTCTCCCCTCTCTGCAGGGTCAGGAGACATAGATGGACTTCCAAAAGTAAGTGGGGTTGGTTGCAGGGTGGGTGTGTGGGCTTTCCCCTTTCCTCAGCACTGGGGTGCTGCTGTCACCCTGATGGATGGGGACACGGGGAATGTCACTGGGGTGGGCAGGGCTGTGTCCTGCTCCTGTGACGAATCAGGGGGGGAGCCTGCTCACCACCTCCCCTCTGATCTCCCACAGAATTCTCCAAACAACATAAGTGGCATTAGCAATCCCCCGGGCACTCCAAGAGACGACGGGGAGCTGGGAGGCAACTTTCTCCATTCCTTCCAAAATGACAATGTGAGTGAGTGCCTGCCTGGGGGTGGGGGAACAGTCCCAGAGGTGTCCCAGTGCTGGGATGGCTGGGCTTGGCACGGTGGTTGGTGCCTTTTGGACTTGGGTTGTGCCATGTGTGAGCTGCTCCAGGACAGAAAAGTGGGCAGGAGGAAATAAGACAGTGGGTGGAAGTTTGGGGTCTGTGGTGGGATGGGGCTGCAGGGGTGGAGAGGAGCTGGTGGCTGCACTGGTCTGGACGATTTGAGGCTCCATGGGTGGCTGCAGACATCCCTCCTCCCTCTATTAGCAGCATATACAGATGTGCATGTTAATTATTTGTTTTAAATTGCATTTCGCCCCATACTGACCTGCTGATTTTCTTCCCGGAAAAGCAAGTTACAGCACAGATTAGGCCCTGATAAATTGGAGTCTCCAGCATATCCTCTCTTCCTGGTTTATTAGCTCCAATTAGGTTGCTGTGTAGCTGTCATCAGCCTGCTTTTGCATCCCTCTCTTCGATGTTCCAGGGGTCTGACCTGCCTGGTTTCTCACCGTGGCTCTGTCTCTCTTCCAGTATTCCCCCAGCATGACGATGAGTGTGTGATTTCCCTCCCCCTCCTCCTCTCCAGGATCAAGAGAGTCAGCTGCCGTTCGGAGGATCTCAACGAATTATGCAAGAAGAAGAAGAAGAAGAAGCTAGGTGTATGGGCAGGGACACGCGTGGCGGGGGCCAAAACCCCAGGTTTAGTTTCATGCAATAAAAAGGCTGAACTTTTTATTCCATAAAACATGAAGGACAAAACTTAAAATATTTCAAGACATGACAAGACCCTTCTTTGTGCAGAAGGGTTTATATATGTACATGACACTTCTTTTTGGAAACAAACGGAAGCCTCTAGCACCCAACTCCGATCTCTTTGCTTTGTTCTTTTAAATAAAGACAGAAACCGAACCTGTTGTATGTTTGTGCCGTGCGACACCAGGAAGCTAGTCTAGATATGAAATCATGTTGTCTCTGTTGTAGTCATTTTTTTAAATAAACTGGACAGTTTACAATGGTGGTTTTCGTTCAGAAGGCCTGTTTTTCTTTTTGTTTTTCTTTTTTGTTTTTTTCTTTTTTTCTTTTTTTTTTGGTTTTGGGGGTTTTTTTCCCTTGTATTTTTTGGGGTTGTGTTTTGGGGTTTGTTTTTTTTTTTTTGTTCATTTGCAGCACAACGCTTCCTCCTCCAGTTAACAAGATCTGCTTTGGGGAAGAGACTCCACCACCTCGTTATAAACTTGTTAACGCAGGTGACCCCTTCTAGGATCACATCCTCGAATGAATCGTGATCTTGCTCTCTGTGACTGTGGCATGCACTGTGTTAGTCTTTCCCCCCCTCTGAGTACAAGAAGAAATCTCTTGTCCTTCCCTTCCCCAGAGTCCTTCAGCTGGTTCACTGCAAAAATTGATTTTTTTAATAATTTTTTTTTTTAAAATCCACCGGAAAAAAAAAAAAAAAGGTTAATCTGACCTAGGACTTTGAAACTGTGATCTCCAGCTAACTTTGGGATTTTCTGGGGGTTTTATTTGCTTTAGGGGTATTTTGCAGGGGGGTTTCTTTTCTTTAGAGATGTGCTCTTGTCAGGATTTCACTTATCTATGATTTGGAACTGGATGGAGATATTTTTTAAGGAATTCTTGTTGTTAAAATGTAACCTTGCTATTCTGTAGGCTCGCTCTGTAATAAGAAAATAAAAATTAATGGCAAGCATCGAAGGCCCTTCCTTCTGGTGGGAGAGGAAGGGACGAGCCAAGGCGGCGGGTTGGGATCTCTGTACATGACACTACCCTGTAGTTTGGTCTTGGTTTTTCTCCAGCTCCCATTTCTGCTCCATGTATATCATATTCTGTAAAATATTCTCTCCCTTGGATTTGACCTTTGTGCGGATTATTGAAAGCATTGTATCTTGTTTCAGTGTTTTTTCTTACCTTGTAGTCTGGTTCGAAAATTACCGAGAGGGGAAAAAAAAAAAATAATTATTATACATTGTAGTTTGTGTACGATATTTGTTGATAATGTTTTATTAAAGGGATGTCTTTTTTCCGCACCCCTTCATTGAAATGTTTTTGGGGGACATTTGGCTTGTTTTTATTCTTCTGACTGCAAGACATGAGATTACAAATTATTTTTTAGTGTGTAATATGAATACTTTTTTTTAATGTTTGCCTTCTTTTTCCTAGGCATTTTCATTCTGCTTTACCTGTAGAAAGTCAGGAGGGAGGGAGGGGCGGGTGGGATGGGGAGG
Source organism: Cettia cetti (assembly GCA_013401135.1). NCBI lineage: Eukaryota > Metazoa > Chordata > Aves > Passeriformes > Sylviidae > Cettia > Cettia cetti. Next base: position 15,599 of record VZUI01021556.1, read on the forward strand.
TCTGAGGGTGTCAGTCTCATAGTTACAGTCAGGTTAATATTTTCTAAGTAATGCAGATTTGTTGCATTGCATACCCAGGGGCTCCCCAAGGGGTCAAATTTTTACCTTTTCCACTTCACATCTTGTTCAGGTTTTGGGCGTTTTTTCCTTTCTTTTTTTTTTTTTTTCTTCCTTAATTTTTTTTCTGATGTGAGGAAATGAAAGGACCGGTTTTAATGTATTTTAAAATGAATAGCTAAATTATTGTCTTCATTGGTATGGGATGGTTTTTTGAATGAAAACGGTTCCCCTTCCTCCCCCCTCCCCCTGCTGTAATAAATATCAACATAAACATTTGATTTCGGTGCTCTGCAGTTTTTTCCTGGTGTTTGCTGCCAGACCCAGGGTGGGAGTTGGGTATTTTTTTTCCAACCATTATTGAAGACCAAACCCCAGATTTGGGGTGCGGGAGCTGAGGTGATGCAGAGCTGAGAAGGTGGCATCTTAGGGGGGTGGCTGAGTCTGGGAATTCAAAATCTCAGGGATTTGGCTGCAGTTCAGGACCTAGGGGAGGGTTGATGATGCCTGCTAGTTTCTGGGAATTTTTTTCTTGGGTTGTTTTTGTTTGGGTTTTTTTTTTTTTCTTTTTTTTTTTTTCTTTTTTTTTTTTTTTTTTGGTTTTTGTTAACATTTTGAAAATTTAGCCTAGAAAATGGTCAGTGTTGTCTGCACTGAGCTGAGGATGTGCTGGCCAGAGCCTTGCCCTCTCCACACCCAGCCCATCAGGCTGCAGGCAGGGGTGTTTTAGGGGCTAGAAAGGGATTTTTTTGGTGCACTATTCCCCAGGCTTTACTCCTTAGAGCCTTGAGAAGCTCCCCAGGCTTTGCTCATTAAAAGCTGGAGGAGTGGGGATGCCAGTGTGATGACGGAGGCTGGTCTGCCCTGCAACAGCTCCCTGGGCCAGGAGCTGGGTGCTACTTCAGTTTGCCAGAGTCCTGCACTGCTGGGAGGTAAGAAAGGGAGGGCAATACCCAAGTGTTGCTGTCAAGTGTATAAATATTGAGCTGGCAGTGGGGTCTGTGACCCCCTCCTTGGGCGAGAGCTGCAGAGCTGGGTGAGTGTATGCACCAGAGCAGGAACAAACAGCTGCAGGAGCTACTGGGGATGGAGAAACCCAGGCAACCTAACCTGGTTCCCCAATAGGCAGCACCAGAGGCTGTAAGAAATAAAGATTGGGGATTTTTAGGCCTTTGGATGGGCGGTTGCAAGTTCCAGGTGCCTGAAACGCTCCCAGGAGCTGCTGAGTGAGACTTGTTCTCTACCTTTGACTAGTTGGGGCAGGACGTGGCTGGCTGTGAGCTCTCTCCCTCCTTGTGGGAATGTTCAGGCGTGGGCTGTGGGGGCTGTGGGCCATCCTGGAGCTCTGCTGCTCCTGGGGAATGCTCCCACCTGCCACTGGCCCCCACAGCCACGTTTCTGCTGGAATTCCAGCAGCGAGTGGCTGTGGATGCTCCTGGAGCAGAAGGGGGAGGGGACAGTGCATTGGATGGCTGCTGGATTTGGGAACCACCATCGTGCCTGCACGGCCCATCAGCAGAGGAGCAGGGTGTGTTGGCACCCTTTGCTGCCAGGGCAGGTTTGCTTCCAGGATAATGCCACAGATGTCCACGTGCAGGGCCTGCAGCCATGCCCCAGTGTGGATTTTGGTGCAGGCAATCACGTCCCTCGGTGCTTTGCAGAAAGTGGAGTGTGAGCATTGTCCACAGCTTGGTTTCATGACCCCTGAGGGGTTGAAGCTGATGAGGAGATCCTGCCCTCCCAGGCCCTGCTCGGCTGCCCAGAGCAGCAGGCTCCTGCACTGCTGCCTGTTGTGTTTTTATTGTGGGGCATAGAAAAGTCCATCCTGTTGGTTCTTAAGGGTTACAGGCTGGTATTATTAAATATCACTATGGAACTGCCAAGTTCCCTCCTTGAAACGTCTCCTGAGCCCAGCCTCAGGGATAATTGTCTCCCCCATTAGTTTTCATTAAATTAAATGCAGGAGGAGGATCAGAACAACCAGGGGCTCCAGGCTGAGCACGGTGTGTACTTGTTGGCATGATGCATGCAGCCTGTGGAGCTGGATTTTGCAGTGAGAGCAGTGGAGAGCTCTCCAGTGGGCAGGCAGGCTCTTCTGGGTCCTGCAGAGCTCTCCTACAAGCAGCCAGGCTCCTCTGCCTCCTCACCTCGGGCTCCTGCCACCCCATTCGTGCATGTTCTGCTTCCCTGGCTGCCGTTCATGAAAAGTTAATGCCTGGCCCTGGTCCATGCTGAGGTAACGCCATTCATCTGCTGACGAGCCTTTATAACTTATTGATGCCAACCCAGAGGTGCCTCTGTGACCCATCCCACCTCCCTCAGCTGGGCCCATCCCAGCAGGCCACACTGGGAGAACTGGGAGAGCTGAGCCATGCACGGAGTGCTCGGGAAGCCCAGCAGGACACCAGGGACAGGTGGTAGGGGCTGCCTGGTTCAAGGACCACGATGGGCCAACCTGGGCATCTGTGCCAGGTGCCAACCTGGGAGCTGCACTCATCCCCACCTTGAGCTCCCCTCCAGGCCCTCAGAGGAGCATTCCCTGCACAAGGATCAGCTGCTCCTTCCCCTAACACACCAGTACTGCTTCTCCCCAGCCTCAGGTGAGAGTGGCTGTGCCTCAGCAAAGCAGGGACATGGCCTCACACACTTGTGTATGATCCCCTTGCCTCCAATGGCTTCCTGATGCCTCACACAGCCCCTGAAGCCTCATTTTCCTGCTGACCATCCCATGTCTCTGTGCTTCTGCTGTTTTTCAAATTCCCTTTGCTCTGCCTTCGTCCATCCCTCCCTGTGCTTGTGCTTTGTCTCAGCTCAGCTTGGACACAGCAGGGTTCCAGCTTCCCTCAGTCTCTCCCCTTCAACTGCCTGCCCTGACAGAGATGTCTTTGTTGAGAGGTAAAAGCAGCCAAAGGAACTCTGCCTCTTCCAGACAGACCATCCCCACAAATTCCCACATCTCTAGAAGCATGCGAGGTGTTTCACCTCTACACAACCCCTCCCCACCACAGCTGCTCCTCCACCGGGCTTCCTCAGGGAAATTCTCTGCTCAGGAATGCTAACAGGCAGCTGGCTGCCCTACAGGGCTCCCTCCCTAGGACGGGTAATGACCCGAAGCTGGAAGAGCGAGGGGATGTCAAGCAGGGTCCGTGTGACGCAGCAGGGAGCCAACAGCCCAAGAAAGAAACACCCACTGCGTGTGACAGGCTCCACAGAGCACAGCTCTGTTAAAATGTATTCCCAAACACCTGGCTGCAAATCACAGACCTGAGCAGATTTACTCTGATGAGCTGAATTAGGCATCCCTGGAGCAGGCAGGATTAAGACAGTGCAGAGCAAGGTAACACTTACGAGGTTATTTCTCTTTCAAGCATTTCTCTTAACTATGGAGGGATTTGTTAATTTAGCCTGCAGTCACTGCATCCCAATTTACAGGGTGCAAATGTTGATCTCAAATGTGACTGGTGAATGTTCCCAAACCCTGTGGAGTGGAGCTGCCTGATGGACTGGGGCTGGAACACACAACTGGGGTGTTCATCCAGATGGCCAGGGATCACAAAGCACAGACCAGCCTCTGACACCAGACACTGAAGTGAGATGAATTTCTTGGAAATGTGCTCTTCCACACCTTAAAATAGAGCAGGCTGTCCTCTCCCTTCCCATGTGCTGGAGGGTACCAGAACTGCAAAACATTCTACATTTGGCTGCAGCTAATTTAGCTTTCATTTTACAAAACCCACACTAATCCCCCCATGTTAAAAAGAATACGCTTCCTGCTCAGTTAACTCTGTGTGGCAGGAAGAAATTCTTCCTTTGTATTTTTAGCAGCAAATACCAGCTACAGGCACCAAAGTTTCCCGCTATATTCTACACCACTTTCCCCAAATGCACAGGTCTCTTCATCCAGGATTGGGGGATAAAAGGACTGTGGTTCTACAGATCCAACAAAGCAATCCCTCCGATTAAGTGCTTTGGGAACTAAGCACAGGGCAGCACGACACATACCAGAGCAGCCAGGAGTAAAACAAAGTCAAAGCCAGGCAGAATGAAAAAGGCTCGTGGCTCAGGCTTTCCCCTTGAAGCTTTGTAAGTCTCTTCTGCATTCAGAGGGACTCAAAGCAACCTCGGGAATAGGTTTGAGTCTGGCTCTGTGCAGAAGCACACTGAGAGCAGAGCCTGAGCAGAGGAATAATGACTGGCTTATGTTCTTCCCAGGCAATGGAGGAAGAGTGCAGGAGGATGCATCTGATGACTTCTCTAACCCAAATCCAGAGGTGAGCCCCTAAAATGAAAGAGTTTATTCATGCACTATTTAGTTGAAAATTTTTTTTTTTACTTTCAGTAACAATATAATTTATTTTTTTAAGTAAATTAATCCACCTTTCTTTAATTATATGACGGTTCTGGCAAAGAGAAGCAGCAGGTACAGTTGGTGAAGTATTTCCATTTGAGCTGAATTTCACACAGCTCCATGCAGATACAGTGCCAGAAACTTCTTGAATGTGTCTGGCTGAAAGCCAGAAATTCCAGCGGGCTTCTGCAGAGAAAAAGACACGGATGCTCAGTTTGCAGTGAAGTGATTAATGTAGACAAACAACGGCTTTAAACATGCTTGAATAAGACTTTCAGGCATGGCAGCTTCCAAATTGTGCTCTCCCTCCCCAGAAGGGTTTGTGTGGGGGTACTTCCACTGGTGTCAATCTCAAGAGGGCAGAACCCCTTTGCCTGTGAGTGAGATGCCCCTCCCAGTATAACCAGTACTGGCAGCCCTGTGCTCTGTTTACTCCCCAGAGAGGCTGAGGGCTGCCTGTGAGCACTCCCTTCCTCAGAGCTGGTTTTAAACACGCACGTTTATGAGATGCTGGATTACAGCTGGGGCTATCTGTGTGGAGGAGTTCATGTTAAGCTTGGCATGTTGCACATCAGCACTACAAACACCCTGGAACTGGTCCTCTCAGAAACGCTGCTTGGGTAGAAATGAGGCCAGCGCCCAGTCCCTCCAGCTGGTTTAAAACCTGCTGCAGCTCTGTGCCAGCTCCCAGACCCCCAGCTGTGGTGGAAGGGCAGCACTTCCACGACCATTTCCCAAGTCTTCCTTACCGTAACAACTCTCTTCTTGACTTCTGGGACACACTGGGCTCTCTCATACAGGTTCTGATCAGAGTCAATCCAGACTAGATTTTTTACACCATCATTAGAGACAAGGTCTGTTGTATTTAACTGGAACACCATGAATTGGAAGAGCTGTCCATCTGTGCCAATGCTTTGCACCACTACTGGCTGCTCCAAAACCTTGGGATCATCCTAGGAAAAGAAGGGGCATGTGGGGAAGAATGTTTTAAAAGCTAGTTACAACAGAAATTGTATGAGTACTTGCTGATTCTGCATCTTTGGGTTGGTTTAAAGCCAAGATTTTAATAAATATATTGTTACCTTGCCCAGAAAATTACTCTAGTCAAACAAGTTTTGAATGTAGATTTTGTATTTTAATTAAAATTCCTCCTTCAGCCAGCAATGGAGTGTCAATTTGCATACTGAGCTGTGGGATGGGTTAGTTTTACAGCTGAACTTACTCCTGCTTCCTGCCCATACCACCCTGCCACGTCACAAACACGCTCATGGCTGAGCAGGGGATTTCTGGATTTCTGAAGGTTGGGTTTTCACCTCTGGACAGGGAAGCTTGGATGTGAAAATTACTGTAAGGGGCTTTCAGGGCTCCCTGCACTGGCTGCAGCAGTAGAGCAGCAGACAGACCCAGCTGCAGCCTCCCATACGTACCCCGTGCAGCGCCTTGGCCTTGGCCAGCGCGTTGCCAAAAGCAAACATCAGCATTTTAGCACGGAGCTGCTCTGGTCTGAACCTGTCAGTGCGAACGTTGGCAGACTCCAGGAAGAAGAGGGTGTGAGGATGAGGGTAGGGATAACCATCTCTGAAACCTAAAGGGCACACAGTCATGTCAGAAAATGCTCAGGGAGACACTAGGCAGCCAAGGTTTTCTCCCATTATCTTCAGGAATTGTTCAAGTAGTTTGCTGGGGTTTAAGTTCTTGTCCTCAGTCCTGCTTAGGCAACAATATACTCACCACAGGTCTGGAGCACTGGCACTGCAAACCTGTGCCCATTCCTCTGTCCCCTCATTCCCACACACTCCCTAACTCTCAGCTGCCCCCAGAAGGACAAGGACTCCCAAGTTAACCCAAACACAGATAATTATCATCAACTCTGACCTGTATCATTGAGCTCCTTGTACACATTCACCTCCTGAAGATCGATTGTAGGCGCAATGGGATAGAAGGTCTCCAGAACATGTTCTTTGGTGGCCAGTATCTCCTCCTTGGAGGCTACTGGTGGTATTGGGGTCATGGAGTTCATGAGTATTCCACTCAGGCCACGGACCTGAAGGAGGATGGATTCTGGGGAGGGAAATCAGGCTACAGTCAAACACTGTGAAATAACACCAGGGGAAGATGTGCAGTTCCTTTTGCTGGTCTGTTCTACAAGGCTCACTCTCTCCCCCCCACCTCCAAACTCATCTTAAATAGGAGCTCAGCTGTAGGTTCTTCTTCCAAAATGCCAATGTTAATTGGTAGGGTAAAGTTCTTAACTGAACATCTTTAGAAAAACAACAGCACTGATTTAGGACTCAAGAAAATAAACAATCAGGCCTAAGACAGTGGTTCCATTCTCCCACCATCTTGTCAGTGTTAACACCTAATGATCTCCTCAGAGACAGCACCCTGCCATCATCCAAGGCTACCCATGCCAACAGTACTACTTAAACCAGAAAGAATTACCTGGTTCCAGAAATTGGTTAATTTTCTCCAAGTCCTCAGCCTTAAAGCCAGGAGCTTTGCCACCCCTCTTATCCCACAGAGCTAAATGTTTCCACCACAGCAGCAACTGACCTCTTTCCCATGTTGCTGCTATCCTGCAGTTTCTAGCCAACATCCTTTTAGTCAGAGAAGGATACTTCCCAGACATTAACCTGCATATATGTATCAGGTTTTCAAACAGCACTGGGCTGTAAAACAAGAAAAGAAACAGTTACATAAAAATGAGATCATACTAGCAGGCAGATGCTTCTGGGGCACAAATGCTGTAAAATTACTGTATGTAAAACATACAATGGCATAACACTCCCAAACAGTTAACAGAGATTGCAGATTGCTATCACACACACCAGGCCTGTTTCAAGTTGGCAGAGGTAATGCTTACAATTATTTTAAAAATTGATACTCTGCATCAGCTAGAAGCAGATCTTGAGTTGAAACAGAGACATTGGCCTGCAAGAAGCTTTGATCTAGCGCAGTATTTATGTCAGTGCTACTGTCAATACTCAGAATTGGGTTTTATTTGCTGTTTTGGTTGTTGGCTTTTTTTGACAATCTGACACAACGGGCCTTGCACAGCAGACCCTCTTTCCACAGAAGAGCGGTGTATGAATTTTCTCTGTAGCGTTTAAAACCTCCCCTACAGCTGAGGACTCACCAATATTGCTCCCTCCTGGGAGCCACCTCTGCCGAGTGCCAGAGCCGCGCATGGGACACCACGTGTTTCACCCTCTCCTCGAGCTCCTGGAGCCCAAGAGCCGGGTTATCCATAATGCCCAGCACGGCTGGGGGCAAACCTTCCACCAGCTTCGTCTTGGTGAGCCACTGCGCCTGCCGCACTCCTGGAAACACAACCCAACGCCATCTATCACAGGGGTGATCCTCAAGGCCCCCTTCCAACCCAACCCCTTCCATTCTCTATGTGACTGAGGCTGCCTGGCAGCTCATGGCGCTGGGCAGGCTCTTCCCGGCCCGTGTTTTATGTTCTGTGCGAGGAGAACCCTTGGCAGGCGGAGCAGGGCGAGTGTTTGGGAAGGGGCAGCGCGGGGTGTCCGGTACCTTCCAGCATGCGGACACCCTGATGGCAGATGTAGCACCCGCGCTCCTTGTACAGCGGCATCTCCTCGTAGCGCGTCCCCGGCGAGTGCCAGGGGTCGCGCCAGCCGCGGTCCCAGGGCGGGAAGCGCGGCCGGGCCAGGCCGGGCACGTAGTGCAGCCGTTCCGCGTAAGTGACGGTGTCCAGCTCCACCTGCTCCCGTACCGACCGCGGCTCCACCATCTCCGCCAGCACCTCCGCCGGCGGCCCGCGCACGGTCCAGGGGGTGCGCGGAAGCGGCACGCGGTGGCGGGGCCGCCCCGCGCGGGTGATGATGCCGCGGGTGAGGCCCCGCGCCGCCGCCCCCGCCCGCCTCAGCGCCATCGGCCCCGCCGCCATCGCCGCCGTCCTCCTCCTCCTCCCGCCGCCGCCTCAGCGCCCGCCCGCCGCCATCTTGGCGAGGGCGCTTCCCCCACCGTCACCCCGGTGACTGACGGCGGCGGCGGCCAATGGCGGGCAGGCGCGCCCCGCGGTAAGGGAGGGTCGGCAAATTGCCTGGCGGGTGAGGGCCGGCGCTGGGTTGGTCAGTGGGGAGGTGGGTGGGGAGAGGCGCCTCTCGCCTGTGGGGCGTGGGGGGGAAGGGGGGGGGCTCTTGAGAGACCGTCCCTGGGCAGGAGCCGGCGGGGCGAGCGCTCGAGTCCCGGGGCCGCTGTGCCCCGGGCCGGCCTGTCCGAGCCCCCGGGGCGCACAGTAAGTCCTCGAAACTGGAAATATGCGCAGCCCCGAGCCCGGGCGTCTCGGACTCACCCGCGGCCACGTCGGGTTACCCCCATTCATAGCCCGTGGGTGCACCGGGTCCCCGGACAGAGCGGGCGCGGTGGGAAGCCGGGCCAGTCGCCTTTGGTTCTCTTCCGTTCCCTGCCTCCCTCCTTAACATAAGTGTGTTTCTGTGACGGGGTGAAGGTTGCTTAATTAATTGACCTTGACAATTAAACTGCTGGAAGCGCTGAATGTTCGCTTCCTCCACTCCGTCACCCGTGGCTTCATAATTTCCTGTGGGCCGCTTTGTGTCCAAGGGATGCGGACACAAGTGCGCTGTGAACAGCCTTAGCTCGGCCTATGTGTGAAAATAGCGGGGTCCCCGCGGGGTCTGCAGCATGGGTTTGACCTGAGGAGCGTTCCATGGGTGCAACTCGTTTGGAAGCAACGGGAGCAAGGGATAAAATCTTGTACTTCTTGGCCTCCCCTACCTGTGCGTTTATATGTTCAAAACCCATAACCAAAGTGGTTGTTTGCCTGAGACTTTGCCCTCTTTGCCTCACGTCTCTTGGCTCTGAACTTTCTGCTTTCTCTGCTTTCAGCTCGCTGCCCTCTCCCGTTCCAAAGCTGCACAAAACTCAGGCCACGTCCGGTGGCTGGGTCTGCTCCCCATTGTCCTGGTGGCTGGGTTTGTCACCCTTTCTCCTGGACCCAGCAGCAGATTTTTACGATGTTTCTGCTCCGGGTGACCAGGCTGCTCTTTTGTAGGAAATCACGGCGGCGGAACGAGCAGGATTAAAGGGTGTAGCTTTGGCTGGGCAGCCTGTCTGGGGAGGAGGGCCCGAGGCAGGGCTGAGGCTCTGCTCTGGGCTGGTGGCTGCGAGGTCTGGCGTTTGTGCAGAGGCACTGAGCGCTCCAGCTAAAGTGGGGTGTTGCAGACACAGATCAGCTCCAGGTTTTCAGTTTGATAACGTACAAGATGGCTCGAGAGAGATTTTCTCAGACCTCTGAAAACACCCAGCTGATGAGCTCGCCCTGCTTTCCGTCGTGCTGGGTTTGATGCCGGGCTTGTGTTTTGCAGGCAATGAGTGACAACGAGCAGGACTGGCTGGCTCTGAAGCCCCAGGAACCTTCTCCATCCCAGTGCTGCGGCAGCGGCTGCAAGCCCTGCATCTACGATGTGTACGAGAAGGAGCTTGCACAGTGGGAGAGAGCCAAAGCAATGCAAGACAAAAGCCTTCTCATGGGAAAGAAGGAGCAGGTCGATTTATCTTCCTCGCATCCTGGAGCCTGTGCTTTGATCATACTTGTTCGGGTGTGGGGTTGTGGTGATGGGTGAGGGATGCAGGGATAAATTCAAGTCGTGCCTTAAGAGCGGGCTGTAAATGCAATTCCCCAAACTCAGCCTTCACCCTCCCCCTTGGCCACTCTCTCCCTGCTGTAATGTGATTTTCCAAGTGTAGAGTTCTCCCTGGTGTCGCATTACAGCTCTGGCTCTGCAGCTTCTCCTCTCCGAGTTTCCTCGGAGAAGCTTTGTTTTCCTCACCTTTCTCATCTTTGCCTGATTTTTAGACTTGTATTTTGATGCTGAGAAAAAGCTGCGTTGAGTCTGTTGGAGCAGTTGTCTTTATAGTGTAATTTTTATGCAAGTCAGTGCCCTTTTACATAAGATTAACTATGCTGGGTCAAGCAAAAAAGATCAGCTGAAACAACTGACAATATTTTCTGTTCACTGTGGCCATCAGCAGGTTGCAAAGTTGCCCCCAAAGCAGCGCTTGCCTCTTTTAGCAGAATTATTTCTGTTTGTTTCCAGACATGAGAAAATGATTGCAGTGAGTCATAATAGGATGACCTTGCTGTAAGGTGTAAAAAAATGTAATTTAAAAAGGTGGTGGTGGGGAGAAATACAAGATCCCAAAGTGCACGCTGCAGAACATGATAATGAATCAGCAGAGAGCTGGAATTTGCACCAGGCCTCAGTGTTTAATGCACATTCTGAGTATCTCTGGCTCGAAATTAGCACACACGTTTGCTTCCAGAGAAAAATGAAATAATAAAAGACACCATCTAACCGAGTAATTACTTATTGTTGTTCTTGCAGAGCAATAATTCAGAGCTGAAGCCAGATACATTCACTGCATTCAGCGTGAGCTCGGTGGAGCAGCTGACAGAGGACACCTACCAGTACAAATTTGAATTACCAGGAAATAGCAGCCTGCGATTGAGTTTAGGACAACACATCGTGTTAAGGTATTGTTCTCTGTGCTAGTTAAACAGTCTGCATTATGTAACCTAACACCTAGGGTTTTGTCAATAGACAAAGGCTTCATAGCAGGCAAATCATGATTTCTGTACCTCCACAATGACACAGATGAAAGAGCTCGTGAGCTCGCTGCCTCTACTAATTCTATGGTAAAAGCTGTAGTTTTCTTCAGCATTATCCCTGCGTTGGTGGCTCAGAAAGAACTAGGTGTGATGAAGAAAATACATCTGCAGAAAGAAAGGTTTAAAAGAACAGATGTTACAACAGATTATTTACTCCAGCGTGTTGGAATGAAGACAATGAGCTGCACTTGCCCCAGAGCTCAGTATTTTAGGCCCTGTGTCTTGGGGTAACTCAGCAACCTAGTACCCAGGCACTGCCTGACTGATTTCTAGCAAAACAACCCTCCTGTGTAGTTTGCTGCTTGCCAGAAAGGGGCCACTTGGGGAAAGTTTCTGTCTCTCAGCCATCTGTGGTGATCATTGCCAGACAGAGAGAGTCCTGTTAGGATGCCATTGATGTGCATCTGTTGATGTCCCTGGTACGTTCAGGGCTGGTGTGTGCAGCTGGCTCTGCTGACAGCACACGCTCCTCCCTCCAGCCCTGCCTCATCACCAGAAAAAGGTTTGGTCACTTCAATCAACTCCCGTGGTCAGTAGCAAAGAGAGGGTGGATAATTCCATGGAAAGGGACCACTTACAGGAAAATACAGTCTCTATTGACAAGGCCCCAGGTCAAGGCTGCGCCCTGGCTTTTGTTATTTGATTACCAGATGCTGACTGGATGCAGAAAGTGACCCCAGCTCAAAAGGAACAGCAAACTTGAGTGTTTTCTCTCCCCTTTGCCACTCTTGCATGTTCTTACAAAATCCCTTTCAGGGGTGTGTCCAGGAGCTGGATGTGGTACAGCTGAGGCCACCACCGGGAAAACAAAAGGTGCTCTTTGCCACTATGTTCCCCCTGGATTTCTGCCTCTGGAAGAGATATGTTTTGCTTCTGTGCACAGGCTGGGCCACTGGGAAGAGGACCTGTCTCCCAGAGAGCTGCAGGAGCCCCCCAGATGAGCCAAGTCACAGGGGTTTCCTGTTTCTCTTCTCAGAGGAGTGGTGAATGGTTTGGAGGTCCAGAGAGCCTATACTCCAATTAGCCCCAGGAATGCAGAAGGTTATTTTGAAGTTCTAATTAAAGTAAGTAAGCCTGGACAGTATGGAGTAGAGTATAAGGTGTTTTCTTTAAGAACCAAGCATGCTGTCAGTGCTTCAAGTAAGACACTCTCAAATCCCTCACAGACTGTTTCTCTGTTGTTTTGAAGCATTTCGTGCTTTGCTGATAAAAATTGCAGTTTTTCCCCACAAAACTGAAAGCAGAAGAAGTTGACACACAAACAAGTGCTTTGCAGCAGTAGCCCCTGGGGTCACTTGGGAGAGCCCCTTGGATGGAAAGATGTGTATGGACACATTCCACTCCTCTCCTTTCAGTTTGCTTTTTCAGGCTGTCTTTGAAATCACACCCAGCTGAACCACTGATTTTGGGAGATGTTTGCCCTTATCCTCCCCTTTGTATTTTGCTTACAGAACACCCCACTGTCAGTGTGCAGCTGCTCCTGGTGTGCAGGCAGGGCTCTGGAGCTGCAGTCTGACAGGGACTTTGTTGCCCCCAGGGCAGAGAGGTGTACCAAAGGCACAAGCTGCAACTCTTGAGGTGGGCATGGTGGCAGAGCCCATTTTGGACAAGTGTCCTCACCTTTATGGAGTCACCCACAAAATGCCAGTTGAGTTCAGAAGGATTTTATAGGAGGTTTGGCTGGAAATTTGTCTCGTGTAAGTCTTCAGGGTGCTCATAAATGATTATTTTGTGTGGCAAATACTGACTTGAGCATTTTTCCAATACTACATCACTAGGGACTCCTCAGAGCAGACACAGACTTCAGTACAGGTGTGAAATTCAGTGCTGGTATCCCAGGTGGCTTGCAGAGAAGGGCCACTTGTCCTTTGCCTGTCTTCCAGGATTTCATGTTTCTGGGATTTATTATGCACTGTATGTTCAAACACAAACCCTGCCTTTTAGAAAAGTGAACAGCTTCTCTAGGACACCTGTGGGAGGGTCATTTCCCCATTCTTGTGGCAATTGGTGTGTGGTAGGGGAGACAAATGTTGCATTTGAGTTGCATTAATAAGATACATTCACAGGATGACTGTGAAATTTCATATATAGCAGCTCATTACTCACAGGTTTTGCATTTCAATAATAATAGTAATGATTGTAATGATACCTTTCCTTTATATAGAACCTTTCATCCCAAAAGGAGCTATAGTTATTCTCTGGCAGTGACAAAAGAGGTTGGTAACACCCAGTGTAAAGCAGCCATTTTTATAACTCACTCTGTAGGTTGTGGTATATTTTACACTATTGAGGCAATTTTGGAAAGTAGTATATTATTATTACTATGCAATCCAAGCACTGTTCAAACCCTTCTGTCTCCTGTTATTACAGCATTGCATTTGTGATACTACAGTTAAGAGTGAGGGAGTTGCCATTTACAGAGCATAACCCTGTTTTTGAATGATTTTATAATGTTAGGGTTTCTCTCCATGTAAGATGGGGTGTGGAAGTTTTCCCCCAGGAGATATATATATTTTTTTCTTTTTATTTAGAAAAACTCTTTTTAAACCCACTCAATCACTTTTCACTTCAATTTTTTGGAAATAATTTTGGTGAAAGAAGGATTGTTTTAGCTTCCATTACCCCAGTCCTCTGGGAATAGGCAGTAAGTGGACTTTTCTGTTCTTGCCTTGGGTTTCCAGATGTATTTGAAGAAGGGAGGTATAAAATTTGCTTCTTTGAAGCAAGTGCACACTCTTTGCATGAGACTTAGCACCTGCCCAGAGCCCTCTGAACATAAAAGAATGCTGACAATAACTCAGAGCCTGGATGTGTGTGTGATTTACCTTTTGAATGTAACAACTGATGCTAATACTTCTTAATATTTCAGGTTTAAGTGAAAGGCTGAGAGGGGAGCAGCATCTGTGTTCTTTCCTAGCTAACACTGCTTGCAAAGCACAAGCACAGGATCTCTCACTTGCTTTTTCTGAGCTGCTTTGTGGTTCACCAATTTTGTTTGCCTGCAGTGCAGCTTGGTGGCCAGCCAAGGCACTGGGGTGTGGAGCCAGGCTTCTCTCCAATGCCTGTGCAGGAAATACCCCCAAATACACTTCTTTTGTGTGGGCTGGAGTTGCCAAAGACTTGTATCACATCCCATCTTCTGACCCCTGGTTGTGTTGCTCTTCCCCAGGCTTATCCTTGTGAGACCCATTGTGTGCTCCAGCTTTTCTTGCTGCTTGGGCCAGTCCTGTTTTCCTGCCACATCCCAGACTGTGGCCACTCTTTTGCTCACATTTTTCTCTTAAAACATTCAGTGGTCACACATTTAGGGCAGGGATGGCAACGTGGCTGCTTGGACAAGCCTTTCATTTTCCAGCCTCTGGTCCTTTCTCTGTTTCCAGCAAGCACTGAGCCCTTCTCCTCAGTCATGAGTGAGATCAGCATTCCTGTAGGCAACAGCCTGGATAATGTTGTTTGTGCCTGGTAGAAAATGAGGCAGGTTTTTTTCTTGTGTTTTTCTTCCATGGGGCCAACAATAATACATTATTTTGGAACTGTGGAGGTATCCCTCAGCATCCAGATGATTTTTTTCTGGAACAAAGAGTTTTACAAATGAGAAACCTGACTTTGGGTCACTAATTGTATCAGTGCAGCATCTGAGAGAGTGAAACAAAGCAAGAGCTATGTGGTGTTTATATAACTCACAGTACCCAGAAGGCATTTCCAGACCCCATACCCTGAGATTTGGAGAACACTTGAAGGCCTGCACTGTGCTTTGCATTCAAGACACTCTTCTCAGTGTGCTTTGTAAGCAAGAACTCTGATAAGCTTTTTCCAGTTTTGGAAATTCAGGCTGCGTGAGAGGGGGTTTGTGTTTACATTATAGTCAAGCTGGAGTGGTTCCAATATGATTTAATTTAAATGTCTTTGTTTTGGGTATAACTTTGAGTTATTTTTCAAACAGATCTTTCTTTCTTTTTTTTTTCAAATACGTGAAATATTTTTTTGTCCCCTTTTCGTTTAAATGTAGATAACTTTATAATCGACTTTAAGCTGGGAAGCTTTCCAGTGGAGTATAATTATTCTTTTCTTTTGTGCAATGTTTTTTATTAGTGCTATGAAGCTGGGCTAATGTCACAATACATAAAAACGTGGAAGAGAGGAGACGTGGTCTTTTGGCGTGGGCCGTTTGGAGGGTTCCCATATCAGCCTAATAAGGTTAGTGCCTAAGAGCCATAGGATGCTTCAGCCTGTGGCAGCCAGCTTTGTTCAATATTCTGAAGGCAAGGCATCAATTTGATTACTGTTTTCATGATTATTTTAGTGACTTCCTGGGTTACTGTACAGTGTGACAGCATTAGCAGTCAGTTGAAGCACCTTCTTGAACCGCAGAATATTTAAGAGGGAAGAGGAGGTGAATGGGAAACAGGAAAATATTAGCAAGGCTCTGTGTTCATCACTTGCATTGGGAGTTCCTGATGTGCCTAACAAAGGGAACTCTCTTTGCACCAGCAGTGAGTGTGGATGGGTTTTTGCCTTATTTGACCCACATCTCTGTGTTGTGACTGAGTAGGGGAGGAGGGGAGGTGTTAATCTTCTCCTCTCTCGGGTATTCCCTGAGCTGTTGGGGTGTCAGGTCGCTCCCCAAATGCTGATCCCACCTGCCAATACCAGGCTGGCTGCAGGGAAAGGCAGATCTGGTTTCAGGGGGAGGCTTCTCACACACACTAATTCAGTTACTTAATTCTGACCTTTCAAATGAGGAGCAAATTTGAAACACTGGTCATTAAGATCCCAAAACCTTTTGGGGTTCTTGGTGGATTTGGGTTTGGGGTTTTTTTTTTCCCCCAACACAACTAAGGAAAATCTGAGTGGCCAAGCTTTATGCAAAGCAATTGTGTCCTGCTTCCTGTCACACTTGTTTCTTCCAGAGGACATTCAGGATTTTACTTTGCAGCAACCAAGAGAAACACAAAGGAGCATTTCCAGTGGAAGAAAACACGTAGTGGGTCAGCAAAGCGTAGTGCAGAATTGAAACTGAAACATGAATTAATTGAAATCAAGGCTAAAGTTAGGATAAATTATTATATTTGGGTAAAATCCAGTTTTGTTAGATTTGATATGTAAACCCTTTAAGTGCCATCTGCAGTCCTTTGCAGAAAAACACATTTTGGGATCTGAGTTTATCAGTTCATGACCTTCTGGTATGTTGTTTCTCAAGAAACCCTTTACCAGGGTGGCAGCAAGAGGAACTGACCATGGGCACACCCATTTCCAGCCACCACAGCTCATTCCAAATTCTCTGTTTTGTTGTTAGCATGGAGAACTCCTCATGCTGGCCTCTGGCACCGGCCTTGCACCAATGATTCCCATCCTCCAGTCCATAACAGATGATGAAGAGGATGAAACCTTTGTAACTCTTGTTGGCTGCTTCCCTACCTTTGACAAAATTTATTTAAAGCCTCTTCTGCAGGATTTGGCTCGGTACTGGAATATTAGAATATATTATGTCCTAAGCCAGGTAAATAAATGTGAAGTGTGTTTGTGTGAGGGTTCTGTCTGCCTCCTCCACTTTTCCATAAGCATGATCTTAATTCTTTTCCAGTCATCCAGCCTAATTTGTGATGCAGTAGCTGCTGTTCTTAAATCTGTTACATGTACTCACACTTCTGCTAGTCTGGAGAATTTTGGGGAAGTGGCCATCGCTGTTCCTCTGCCTCCCTACCTGCTGTTCCTGTTGGTTATTCCCCTCTATTTCAGACAGTTGTTGCTGTACCTAAACAGCAAATAAGCTGGTTTTTTCTTTCTAATAGCAGTGCCTTAATCTGTCCTTATCTTCCATTCTTTGCTCGTGGCTAGAGCTCTCCTCTGGTGTGCTAGCACCAACTTCCCAGCAATTATTTTTCCTTGCTGACCCATTTTTAAACTTCTAAAAGTTTTTTCCCCCTCTATAAAATTACTTTTCTGCCACGTTCATGGGATGAGGGCATACATCTCAATGGTCTTACAGTTTGAGCAGTCTTTTTCATTTCCATTTGGTCCCAAAGTTGCCTGTGTTCTGCATGGATTTGGTGGTTAAAAATTATTTCCGTCAGAAATGAGGATTCATTGCTGGAAGGATATAGAAAGAATTATTTATGCTAAGGGAATGAATCCCATTGCATTTTTAGTTTCTCAGATGAATCATTTCTTGTATCTCTCACAGTGGAACTGCCTCATACATTCTGTTCCACGTGTGGCCTTGGCAAGATGAGATTTGCTAGAGGGAAAAGTGCTGGTGATTTGGGCACCCCCTCAGCTGCTCTGTAGGAGAATAACCATAATTGTCTCTGGTGACATGGCTTAAATACCCTTTCCAGGGGGTTTAAACTCTTTGACTGCTGTCTCAAGAGCATGAGGAGGTCTTGAAATTCAATCAGCAAAGGGCACGAAACCCACCTGACCCCTGTCAACACTGTCTGCCCCTCCTCTCTCCCTTTTTCCTCCTCTCTTAGCAGGTTTGTGGTTGTCCAAGGCTGGCTCGTGCATCCTCCCTCTTGGGATTATGTATCTGTCTGTATTTCATTGTGCTGCCTGTCACCACCACATCTGAGCACCTTCTGCTCCTGATTAATTGCAGCAGGGGAGTCCCTGCTGGATCCAGCACCACAGGATCTGACACTTCTCATGGGATCAGAGCTATATTTGGAGCAGAGCTGGCTTCTTTCAGTTTTGGTCAAGGGAGATGGGACTGAAAGAGACTTGGGAATGGGAGAGGCAATAGAGAGGAACAGACTTGGGACTTGGGAATAGGAAAGGTGCCCTGGGAGATGGTTCTTAATGGAGAAGGTTCTGCAGCATTTATTAGTGATAGTTACACTCTGCTTTTGTTCAGTCCCCTCTGAGCAAGTGGCCAGGTCCTGTGGCAGGGAAAGATTTCATCTGGGCTTGGGAAGGGGAATGCAGCTCTCAGGAAGGGTCAGTGTCACCCACATGGTGTCTCAAAGGTGAAAATCATCCTGTGCACTACTCTGAGGGGAGGAGGGAGATTCAGCTCTAAGCAATGTTGTCCTTTTTAACATCACACACAGCAAACCTTTTATCTTTCCAGGAAACTTCACTGGAAAATCTTCCTTGGAGCTATCAGGAAAACACGTACACCGGTCGTCTCAACGAAGACTTGATGAAGACAATAGTCAATTCCTGCCGAAGAAAGCCATTTGTATTAATTTGTGGCTCTTCTGCATTCAATGAAGATATGAGTAGATACTTGAAAGCTGCAGGGATTGAAGAAGATTCCTGTTTTGTCTTTTAGCAGGACATTCCTGACCTGAGGAACCTTAGGCTAAGCATTGAATGTCCTTGTTTCTTTGCAGACATTGCACAAAATGAGCCTGCTCAGAAGTCTGAGCTCCTTGGAGCACCTATCTATTGATCCACACTCTGGGATGTCTTAAGGAACAGGTGCCATTCCAGAATGGCTGGTACATGGTGTGCTACCCATACCTCAGGGACCAGCAGGGCAATTTTAGTGGAAGTCTTCAAGATTTTAAGAGAAAGATCTCTTAAGGGGGTACTGGAAAGCATCCATGCACACAGCTCTGCTGTCATGTGAAGATTGGTGACTTGCTTTGCAATCTGTGTTATTCTGCAGTGGTGGTGTGCCCTGTTAGGTGTCCAGAGGAGAGATACAATCCTCAGGGATCCTTGCCTGGCCAAGGGAGCAGCAGAGTCAGGATCATTTTGGTTTTGTCATGTGCAGGCTGATGTCAGGCAAGTCCCTTCAACCTCACTGTGCCTCCGCTGCCCCACTGGACACTAATACAGAGAAGGTGGCACTGATCTCTGAAACAGCCTTTCCAAAACATTTCCATTTCCAATATGGAAAAAGTATCCATAAGGATGGAATGAGACATTCTGTCTAGTGAGAACTTAGGCAGGCTGAGCTCCTGCCCTGGCACAGCCTGTGTTAGCTACCCTGTGCTTAGCCCTTGAAATGCTACCTGGGAAGACAAAGAGCATGTCCTAAAACTGGGAGAGTGTGGCTGGGTTGTGGCTGCTGTCTGTCAGGGAGGATGGTTGTTTGCTTTCCATGTCCCCTAAGTGTTGTGCCATAGCCCTGGCTCATTAAATTGAACCTCTTTACAAATAAACAGCTGTTTGGTGTTGTCACAGGACTCTCCCAGGTGCCTGAGGAGGTTCCCTGAGCATACAGGAACACCACCTGAGGAGGGCAGGCTGCATGGGGACTGCTGGGGTGCTTCCCTGTGGGACAGGGAGCAGAGCCAGGGAGCTGCCTCAGGGATGGCAGCCTGGCACAGCACCCAGCCTGGCACCTGGTCCCCTTCCTCTTTTTTTTCAGTCCAAAATGCTGCTGCTTTTCCTTTGAGGTAGGTGCTGTCCACTCTTTTACCTTCTTAGACTGCTGTGTTTAGGATCTACACCTGGAAATACAACTTCCCTGCACACCTTGTGTTTTCCTGTTCATTCCCAGTCGGTCCTGTGTTGGGATTTTCCAGGCTGTGTCAGATGATTATTGCATTATCATTCATGCTTCTTTTGTACCTGTGTCTAACACTACACCTTACACAAAGGAAATGTAGTTTGTTACACAAAAAACACAGTGTGCACTGAAGTGGTGGCTTGATTCACACATTTGGGAGGGAGTGTAAGTTCCCTTTGCACTGCTGAGATTTGTCTGCAGTTACCAAATGCCTGGAATTAATCAAGTGTAGCTGCAGCTTTTATGTTAACTTCCTTGGAGAAAGGGCTGACAAGAAAGCCATCTTCCTAACCCAGGCTGGGCTTCTGGCTTTAAAGGCATGGAGATCCAGGGAAGTTGTCCGTGGTCAGTCCAAGGCAAGCTCTCATCTCCAATCCCCACTGTACTTCAGCCTCCCCAAGTCACAGTGTAGTGAAGGTGCTTCTTTGCACACAGGCTGATAAAATTATGAGATGCTTTCTCCAGTTGCTCTCCCTGCTTTGGCCTTGGCTAGGAATATGAAGAAAATATTTTTTGTCAGATATTAAGTATGTGAAACTCTAGCTTTAAATACCATGTCTTTTTGAGATTTTGCTAAAACCACACCCCACCTTTTTGCAAAGGCCCAAGGTAAAAAACTTCACGCTCTCCTTGGAAAAGCGCCGGCTTTCAGCGTGAAAGCTGGGACTGTTCCTTTAAACACAACCCCAATATGTCTGGGTATTTCAGCACATATGGGCCACGATGGTTAAACCCTACCCAGCTGGTCCGGCCGTTCTGCCGCGCAGCTCCGTCTTTGTTCGTGGCTCAAAGGGAGGGTGGTGAGAGACGGAGCAAGCTGTGAGTGCTGCGGGTTGCCATCCTGCCAGGGCGGGCTGCGGCCGAGCGGGAGGAGCGGGGCATGTCCCGCCCGAGGGGACTGGGGCTTTGCGAGACATTCTCCACGGGGGAGATGATGTCCTTGGAAGCGGGAACTCGAAGGAGCCTTTAAACCGCCCGCAGGCACTTTGTTCTCTATTTTCTGCCCTTCTCTCCCTTCCCCCTCCCGCCTTTTGTTGTTTCTCAGGCTGGCTCTAACACGAGTCCCCTCATCCCAACCATCCCCCATGGGGACAGCCCCTTTCAGAGGATGGCGTGGATTCCTGCAAACGCAGGGATGCGGAGTGGAAGGGCTCCGGTGCAGAATATTCCTTTCCACGGGAAATATGAGAGGTTTCCTTCCCTCCGGAGGCCCAGAAGCACCCCGTGGTGGCATTTTCGTGGGGAATCGGTGTCGGTGCTGTCGGGGACTGGGGCATCTGTGGAGCTGGAGGTGTGAGTGCGGGTGGGGGCCGATGCCCAGCCAGGGCAGGGGCTCACCTCCTGCCTCTCCTGCCGGGCAGCGGGGTGCTGGTGGGATGCTCCTGAGCTCCGGCTGCCCCCAGGAAGCCCCTGCCACCCGTGCAGCACTGTGCAGGGAAGAGGGGCTTTGCTTCACTTCCTTTCTTCTTCCTCATGTGCAGCCTGAATACCTTCTTAATTTCATCTCATTATTTCCTGCCTAAATAATTCCCGTTTCTCCTGGGGACCGTTTTTAAACCTTTGATCTTCTCTGAAGTCTCTCAGTCCTGATCACATCCTTTCTGTTTAAATGAATCAAATTCCTTTTTGACTCATGATTTATAAATTTGCCCACAGAGGAACAGAGGCACACCTTGAAATCACCCGCCATGTCTGTGCCTGGAGCAGAAGTTCCCTGAGCTGATCCAGAGCACCTTCCAGCCAGACCTCCGTGCCTGCCTCCTGTGCTTCCCTGCCGCATGTCACTCTCCCCCTGCCTCCCTCCGCCCTCCCACCCCACTCTTCAGCTGACAGCCGGGTTGCCTGGGCTCAGGCCCAGCCTGGAATGGCCATCCCCGGGTCAGGAGAAGGGTGAATGTGCCGGTGGTTGATGGATGCCGTCTCCTGGGAGCGGGGCACAGCTGCTGTGCCGCACAGCCCTGGCCCCCTCTCGCCGGGATCGCCGATGCACAGCGCAGCTCAGGGCAGGGAGAGGAGCAGCTGGGCAGGTACCGGTGTCCCGGGCACTGGCTTGGTGCTGAGGCAGTGGTGGAAAGGCTGGAAGACAGTGGGTGTTGCCCAGGATGGATGGGATGAGGATAAACACGTTGCTCCACGGTGCAGCGAGGCAGGAGTGGGGAGCACTCTGTTCCTGAGCCCAGGGGAGGGTGGCTGGGAGGGCTGAGCACTCCTCCTGGATGAACCGGGGTTGTGGCAATGGAAAATACCCAGGAGAGGCCCCTGTGCCACGGCCAGACCTCGCCTGCATCTTTGCTGCGTGGGCTCACACTTGTTGACAAGGACAGACCTCCTCTCTGGGCCATTAGGGAAGCAGCTAATTAAGCTCTGTAATGTTCTGGGAGGTCAGCAGGAGATGCGCCAGCGTTGCAGCATCTCCCAGAGCCTGGACTGGGGCAGGATCTCCACACAGTGCCCAGGGACAGGGGGAGCTGCCCTGCTCCTCATTCCATTGTGCTCTTAGTCCTGGTGGGGTGATGCAGTGCTCAAAGTCCCAGGACAGAACCCAATGTTCCCTTGCCTCAGCTGGCCTCAGGATAGAGGGCTCCTGGCTGGGATGTCCCAATGCTCCCAGCCGCCCTCGGCATGGCTCCAGCAAGGCTGGGCAGTGGGGAGAGAGCCTGTACAAATATTATTATTGTTGTTATTCCCCATAAATATATGCAGGCACTTAACGACCTTGGCATGGAGCATTTCCTGGGGATTCATGACCAGTTGGCGTTAATGGTCTTTAGCTGCACCTCAGGCCATCAGCTCCTCCCAGCCCATCATTAATCCACAGGAAATGTCTCGAGCATCGATCCTCATTGCTTAATTAATAAATGCAACTTGTCTCCTGCCTGTGATTTAGAGATACTCACTGCTTCTCTCCCTGCTGCTTTGAAGGTGACTTTTTTAGTACAGGTCCTTCACGCTGGGAGGCCCTCGTGGGATTTTGTTTCCTGGCATTCATGTGGGTGTGGGCTATGGCAGCAGCAAAGTCTTTTCTCTCCTGGCGGGAGGGAAGGAACTGAGCCACTGTTGGATTTGGGGTTTCTCCAGCTAACGTGGCACAGCACAAGGAGCACATCTTTCCCACCAAGCCCAAAGGCTTGCTCACCTTCAGCTGAGTGCATCCAAGAGCCTGGGCAAGAAGTAGCATGAGCCAGCATGGAAGAACATGGCAATTCTCCAAGGCCTTAGCAGGTTCTATAATAATCAATGCTTTTTGCCCATGAGTCACAATTCATCTCTAATCTTCCTCGGGGGAGGTGGGATTTGCTATCTTTAGTGCTCACGACTGCCGCTTTCCCGGGCTGAGCATCCCGCTGAGCCTGGACTCCTGCTGCAGGGATGCTGACCTGGCAGCGGCGCCGAGCCTCCTTTCAATCCTGCTCCCTGTTTCTCCAGCCTTCAAGCAGCTGGCTTTGTGCACTGGGTGCTGCAGTATAAATCATGTTAATTCCTGAGATGCTTTTCCGCGGTAAGTCTGAAATTCCCATTTTGGTTCGCCGGCTTGCCTGGCGAACTAAATTATTTTCATAGCCCCTTAAGGGCATATTGTCAGCCCAGACTTATTGCCGTTATACACCATTTCTGAAACATTAATATCTCTTCTAAATATAGTGTATTGACAAGGTATCTGGTATAGTGTAAATCCTTGGGACATTTGATCCAGATCATTAAAACTGAGTGGAGGAAGGGAGGAATAGATCAAGTTACCTTGCTGCTCTTAATTCAAACAAGCGATGAATTATTCATTCTGCTATTAATTCTACAGTCCTCCTGCTTTTTATTTATTTCTCTCTTTATTTATTTTTTTCCTCCCAGATAGGCAGTGCCAAAAGGATGCTCGGTGAGGGGAGATTTGCCTGCTGGAGGATGGGGTGCACAGGGCTGGGCTGTCTGGCAGTGCTGGCCGTGCTCTGCAGGGCTCTCGGGGATGCTCCCAGCAGAGGTAAGAGCCTGGTCCTAGCTCCTGGTGGGCTGGATGGGCATCCATGGTTCCTGAGGAGGGGAGGGCCATTTGTAGGTGCCACAGTGGCTCTGGGGGTGAGTGGGTTCCAGCTCTCCTGCAGGGAGAGGGGCTGGCTCAGGCCAGGGGCAAGGAGCTGGGATCTGGGGTCACTGTTGTGGTGGCAGCAAGCGTGGGACACTGCTCCATGCTTGGGTTTCTGCTTCATGCTTACCTTACTGAGGACTGCAGGTAGGGCTTGTCCTGTTGTGGTGTAGAGGTGCTTTGGTGAAGGGTTTGTTAGCTTCTGGAGTTTCACTTGCCTGTATAAATCTATATACACATACACATTTATAAGTGAATGTATGCATGTATGTGTATGTGGCAGGTGTGCAATAAACCTCGCACCTTACCCAGATAAAAGGTCCCCCAGGATGCAGGGCAGGGTTAGCAGAGGACACAGTAATTCAGGGGATAGGGTGGCCCAAGCAATCCCCCATCCCAAAACAGCAGGGCCTTTCTCACACAAGGGCTGAGCCAGAAATCAAAACCCATCCCTGGCCCCTGGTGCAGGTGCTCCTAAGGCCACACCACTGCCCTGTGGTGCCTGCTCATCTCCCCACCTGAGCTTCCCTTCCCAGAGCACCCCAAGGCTCCCAGCCCTTCATCCATCCATCTTCACCATGGCTACTCACCTCTCCCACAGGCTCCCCTCTTGAGCATTTATTCCTTTAGTACCAGCCCTCTATTACTTCACTGCCTATCCCCAGTAATTACCAAGGTGATTTCAGATCTGGCCAGACAAACACTCGTGGTGCTGCATCCCACACATCTCAGGACCCTCCCTTGCTGGGAGGTCACTGTGCCAGTAAGCAGGATGAAAAGCAATGTGCACAGGCTGACTATTGATTTGCAATATACTTGGCCCAGATTGATGGCAGCAAGCGCCCAGCGTTGTTTGGGAACCCACACATGTCTCCTGGGGGCTGTGCAGGGTCTGCATCCCTCCCAGACATGATGTATGTCCCCCTCTATCAGCCTCTTCACCCCAGCCCTAATCAGACCCAGGGGCAGGTGACAGCCGGCCCCCTCTCAGCCTTATTTTATAATAACCATGTCTCAGTATAAAGATTTCATTAGGAAATCGATCCCTACATGCATAACTCATTGTTCAGCATATCGAGCCCTTCACCCCTGTTTCTCCCAGCTCGAATTCTCTGATACCATGATTATATGGAGGGAGTGTGGTCAGTGGGAGGCACAAAGCTGTGCAGCTGGGGCACCGGCCAGCCTGGTACCATTGAGCCTTTAAAACTCACTCCCAACTTCCTTTTTCCCAGCCATAAACAGGTGGGGATTCTGTGCTGTTACTGGCAGGACAAGCTCAAGTGCACAGCTGAGCCCTGCTGCAGCTCTCACAGGGCAGCACGGGGAAAAGGAGCTGCACAAAGGGATGAAAGGTGATGGGGGCACATGTGTCCTCCAGGGAGAGTGGGTGGACAAGCCCAGTGGAGTTCTGCAGGACGCTGGTGTTTTGGTACTGTGGTGGTGGGATGGAGCTGGTGTTGTGCATCCTGTCTCCATTCTTTTAGGCTTCCCCTGGAAAGGGGACATCACACCCACTTCTGTGTCCCCCAGGCATCAAATGTGGGGGAGTACTTTCAGCACCCTCCGGCAATTTCTCCAGCCCCAACTTCCCGGGGCTGTATCCCTACGAGACAGAGTGCACATGGCTCATCGTGGTGGCCGAGGGCTCCTCCGTCCTGCTCTCCTTCAGCCATTTCGAGCTGGAGTACCACGACACCTGCGCCTACGACTACCTCCAGGTCTACAACGGGGCTGCCCGGGACCGGGGCAACCTCCTGGGCACCTTCTGTGGCCACAGCCCCCCGCCACCCTTCTCCTCTGCCTGGCACGTCATGGCCGTGGTCTTCCGCTCCGACCGGCACGTGGCCAAGCACGGCTTCGCCGCTGCCTACAAGAAAGGTAGCGGGGAGGTGTGGTGGCCACTGAGCATCCACCCATCTGTCCTCTTCCACCCCCTCATCATCCTTGCCTCCTTGCAGACGCCTGTGGTGGGCAGCTGACGGGGCTCTCTGGGGAGATCACCAGCCCCCGCTACCCCGAGAGTTACCCCAACGACGCCGAGTGCCGCTGGAGCATCGGGGGGGCCAGCGGGGGTGGCCCCCTCACCCTGGTGTTTGCTGACTTCCAGGTGGAGGGGGGCCAAGGCTGTGGCTTTGACTACGTGGCCCTTTTTGATGGCCCCACCGTCACTGCCCCCCGCCTGGGACGTTACTGCGGCAGCGCCCGCCCGCCCCGCACCGTCTCCTCCACCCCACACCTCCTCATCATCTTCAAGTCGGACTTCAACATCGGTGGCAGGGGCTTCAAGGCCCATTTCTACTCGGGTGCGGGGGGCTCAGGGTGGTGGGGCAATGGGAAGGACGTGGGGACAGGCACTGGGATTGGGGTGGTGATTCTCTCCCTTCCACAGCAGCAAGAGGAGATGATCATGGGGGGAAACCCTTTGGGGAGAGCCCATGAGATGATGATGTGAAATGTAATGCAAGTGGCATCACTGTGGCTATTCCAAGCCCTGGGCTGCCCTCTTGAGCAGGAGTCACCCTTGCTCATGCCATTCCCTGGGATATGGGTGGCTCCTGTAGGATTTTGCCTTGGGAGTTTCCATCCCCTAAAACTGCTGGCTGTCCATTGGCCAAACACAAAGCTGGGAGCATGAGGTGAAGGGCAGAGCATCCTTTAGCAGTAAAACAAGTGATCACTCATCCATAACCAGGAGGCTTCAGGTTTCCTTTTGATTTTTCCTTTCCCCTTTTACCCTGAGCAGGCGAGTGCCAGGAGGTGTTCACCACCATCAAAGGGAATTTCTCCAGCCCTCAGTACCCCAACTTCTACCCCAACAACCTCAAGTGCCAGTGGAGCATCCAGCTGCCCGTGGGCTACCGGGTCAAAGTCTTCTTCCTGGACATGGAGCTGGAGGGCCGGAGCAGCCTGACGGATGGCTGTGACTACGATCACTTGTCTGCCTTTGATGGTGGCTCCGAGAACGGATCCCTGCTGGGACGGTGGTGTGGGCGGGAGAGCCTGGCACCCGTCACCTCCCACAGCAACCGCCTGCTCCTGGTCCTCCACACCGACCGCAACACGGCCAAGAGGGGCTTCTCCATCTCCTACATGGGAGGTAAGGTCCCATTTGGGTGCTCCTCAGTTCCATTGGGATGTGCCTGAGGCCATGTAATTTCCAGAAGGATCATCAGTGAAGGTTCCTGCTCCTGTAATTTCCAGAAGGATCAGCAGTGTAGGTTCCTGCCTGCAGGAGCAGAGCCCGTGGCTCCTTAGGAAGAGAAGGACGTGGCAAGCGAGCTGCATGTTGTCTTTAGTATTCAGGAGGTGCTTTCCAGCTTCAAATTCTGCCACTGCCATGCTCCTGTTCCTCTCTCAGGGTGTGAGGGAGAGAAAACCTGGGGGTTTTTAATGGACCAAAGCAGATGACCAGCTCAAGCATCACAACCTTGTTCCCTGCCCCCCTGGATGCTCTGGCCTTGCCAGCACGTGGCTGAGCAGGCAGACATAAACTGTGTTCCCTCCTCTATTGGCAGCAGCACTGGAGGGCAGGATCCTCAGGGCACAGTGTTGGAAGTATTCCCAAATCCACCTGGCCAACCCTGCCTGGCACAGCCCTGCTGCTGGCACAGTGTGTCCCATCCAGCTTGTCTGCATGTCTGGAGCAGTGTGTAACCTTCCTGCTCTATCTGCCAACCTTTGCACCTCCAACGCCAGCAAATTTATGGCATTTGTTGTATTTCAGTATAATTGCATCCGAGCTGACCTGTGGGTCAGGGATGATTCAGCCAGGGGCAGCCTTTCCAGAGGGCTGGAGCCAGAGCAGGGCTGCTGGACTGGCAGCACAGCACTGGGGAGGCTGGCTCTGGGTGTTATCCCTCAGCTGCAAAATCGTTCTTCACTTCCAGCATAGCAGAAAGGATCTGGAGGTATGTGGCCCTTGGAGTTTGAGATGGGATAGAGTTTTGTCCTGAGACTCTGCAGCCTCTGGAGGGAGAGAGGTGGTACTGAACATTTAGTAGGGCTGTAGTGTGCAGAGCAGGTCTGTCCCTGTCCTTGTCCCACTGATTTCTCGCTGGTTTACAGCTGTGTGCAGGGACAGAATCTTGGTGTCACTGCTCCAGAGGGAGCAGCCTGCAGACAGACAGATGGGGTGCTGCTGAAAAGAGGGGGATGTCCCATCACAGAGAGGGTGTGACATCTCCCAGCCTGGTACACACTGCCAGATGCATGCTAGGGGAGGACAAAGGCTTGGATGTGAAACTGAGCCTCCCTCCACAGAGCTGAGCCTGCAGGCTGTGTTTGCCCAGTGATTCCAGCATCTGCTTGTGATTAACGTCCTGCGTGTCACATCCAGCTGCCAGCACTGCCAGGAGAGCGGCTGCTCCCACCAGGCACACCAGCCTCTCCCTGCCTCCAGCCTCCTCAGGAGCCCACAGTGGCAAAGGGGCAGCTCAGTCTCTGCATCCACAGCCCTTCAGCATTGAAGATATTTCCTTCCAGCCTCCACACCCACAGCCCTTCAGCCATGCAGATATTTCCCTTTCAGGCCCAGCAGAAGGCATGGCTTGGGTGGGGCGTGTGTGATTTATGGCCATTGAAATGAAAGCCTTCACGCCAGGAGAGAGGATCCACTTTCTCCTCCTCTTGATCTAATGCACTTTAGTTATTTGGTAAATCTTCTAATGGTTTTATAATGCACTAAGTGAAGCAAAGTGACACTATTTTTTCGTATTGATTTTATTGCATCTTCCCAGTTTCATAAGGCCGAGATTCAGAGGGAGCTGGAATAATTCAATAATTCATATTGCCCAAGTGGTTAGTTCAAGCTGAGCAAGGATTCACTTTAAAGAGGGGGGTATTTTTCCTCCCTGCTTCTTTCCCTGTGCAGATGCTTTCTACATCCAGAGAGGCCAAACACACTGCCAAAAGGAGAGTGATGGAGAGGGTCTGGAGTCACTGTTGCCTTGCTCTTCATCTTGGTGCCATGGGCAGCCCAACAGCAGCTCCTTCCCTACACTGCTCACCAGCTCCCCGTCAAAATTAGCATTCTGAGGATAGTGGAGGGTTGGTGATGCTTGCAACTGTGCCTGGGCAGGGCCATTCTCCAAGAAGCTGCCCCAGGGCCATGGACCCAGCTCACCCTTTCAAGAGGGCCATGTGGCAGCCACAAAGCTGCATCACTCCAGGGCATGTACAGGGTCCCTCCAAGATGTGTCTCCTCGGTTTCATCGATGTGGTGTCTCTTGCAGGGGTGTTGTAGGATGCAGGGGAGCTCTGTGCCCATGGCAAGCCATCCACAAAGCTCTCGTGGTCTGGTCCTGGGCAGCAACTCAAAAGTCCTGCTGGCTTTGCAGTGATGGAGAGTGGCAGTGGCAGCAGGATGGTGTTGCCTTGTAATGGCACTTGTGTGTCACTTGGAGACCCAAGGAGAATGAGGTTCAGCATGGTTGGGGGTGACATCTCTCCCTGGGGCAGAAAGCAGAGCAGCACCTGGGAACCATCTGTGTCTGCCCTTGGCATGAGACAGGGCTCAAATACTGATATTGATTGCTTTCTGCATTCTGGAGGTAGCTTTTTTCCTAAAAACCCCCTCACGAGTCCTACACCTCTTTTCTGTCCCAATAGTCGTGCCCATGAACGTCAGCTGCACCCGGACAGACTTCCACATCCAGATCCCTGTGCAGTCCCTGGCCCAGCTGGAGAGGAATAGGATTTATTTGGGGACACCCTCCTGTGCAGCCCAGGTGGTTGGCAGGAACTTTAAAATACACACCAGGTTTGACACCTGTGGCACTGAATCCCAGGTAAGTGATCAGCAAACCCTCCTTTAAGGCAAGCTGTGCAAGTGGTTAGCCCTGTGCTGGCTGCAGACAGGTATTCCCAGTCCCTCTTACCTTGTCCCAGTAGATGCTGGCCTGGTTCATGGCCAACCCCTCCAAAGCCCTGGGGAAAGGAGCTGCACCAAGCCCTGATGAGCCATGTCCCTTGTCTTGCAGAGACGCAACAACACGTCTGTCATCGTCAGCACCCTCTACATTGATTTTTCAGTGGGAGACCAGGAGGACGTCCACCAGTACGAGGTGCAGTGTGAGCCAAAGAGGAAGGAAGCCTCAGTGACCCTTATTGCTGGCCCTGATCCATCCAGGCTCAGCCAGGCAGAAAACCTGGTGGATGCCCAGCAGTGGGAGGGGGAAGCGATCGATGCCCACGAAATCAAGAGCCAGGACACCAGCGACATCGTCTTCATCAGCATCTGCATCCTGGCTGGGCTCCTCATGGTCATCGCAGTGGTGGGGCTGGTGCTTCTGTAGGATGCTCTTTCCAGACTCCAGGGATTGCAGTCCCAGTCCTGCCCAGGGCAGAAAGGCACCCCAAAATCTACCCTCACCCCAGGCTGAACTCTAATACAGCTGCCCAAACAGAAACACAGCTCCCAGGCCCTGAAACTGAGCCTGAACCCAACCTCCACCTTCTCTTAGTGCCTGAAAAATCTGGGCAATATGCAGCCCTTTCCCTTCCCAATTTGTTTTCCTCTGTCTCAATCTGTCCATTTGGCTCAGGAATGCAATTCTTGCGCTCCCTAACTCTTCCCACACCTGCTTCAATTTGTTTTCCCTGTAGTGCTGCTGCTTTCAGGAAAGTAACGTTGTTTGCCGATGGCTGCAAATCTTCCTGTCAATTATTTCTAGCTGAATTCTTGGAGGTACAAACCATCCCCAAATGTAGCTGTATTCCCAACAAATGTTCTCTGTGCTCCCAGCCCGTGCTTGGGGGGGACTGTGGAGCTGTGTTACAGGGATCTGCACCTGGCACACACAGATGTAGCTCATGTAGGTGCTCCCAGGTGATGTTTCTGGGTGTCTGTGGGTGATGTGATGAGATGCATTTGCAGTGCCCTGGAGCTTCTCTTTTGATCTTCTCATGTTGTCTCACCTTCTCGCAGGACTCACCTGAGTGCCTCAGCCACCAGCAGCTGGAGGGGAGGAGAACAATCCTCTTCTTCTCTGTGTTTTCCTCCTTTCCAGCATATCCAGGTGTCCATGACTGTGAACTCTCTACCAGCATTACTCCTGAAGTTTGAAAATATGGGCAAATCCTTCTATGGCTTGGGGAGTGTTGGAGTGTGGAGGTCTTGGTAACCCTGTAAAGACAAACTTGGCAGGAGGGGCTGGCTCCCCTGGGACCTCAGTGACAGGAGATTTCCAGTCCTGAGTCCCTGCAGAGGGTGGACTCAGCACCTGACAGCATGAAAAGAAGAGTCCTGTGATCATCTGCCGCTCAGAAAACTGGGGATCCTCACCAAGAGCCTTGATGGATGGCTGAATGACCTCTGCCTGCCTCTTCTGCCACCCCAGCACAAAGGACATTCCCCTTCAGCATCCAAGAGGGGGTGGCTGTCACAGAGCAGCCTGTGTTCATCCCTGTGGGTCAGAGCCAGCGTTTGTCAAAGCCACATGAAATCTTGCTATGGAAAGAGGTCACCCCTCCTCCTCCAGCCTTTGTGAAACACACTGCAGTGCAGGGAGAGATCTTAAAGTACCCCACGGTGGTCATTCAGGGGCACAGCAAACCCCTCGTGCTGTTGAATCCAGCATTTAGCAGGGACTGGTGGGAGAGTCCCATGGGTGAAAGGCTGCCCTGACTGATGTCCTGCTTCCCTCTGGGACAGCTCTGTTCCTCAGGGTGCCAGAGGAAGCAGCAGCAAAGGCACAGGATGATGATGGTGATGATGATGGAGCAGCTTTTCCTCCTGGGCTGCACCAGCCCTGCGAGAGTGTCTGGGGAGGGAGGAAGGCACGGAGCTGCGCATGCCTCTAACGAGGAGCCTTCGTTAGCAGAGCCTGGATTGATTTGGCGTTTGTTGGTGCAACACATCGGCAAATGCGAGATTCCCAGGGAAATATTTGCCAGCACCGTTCAGCTCCATTAAGGGAATGTTTTGAGAGCCTGTTGTGTGTAGAGATGGTAAACAAGGCCAGCCTCCCCTGCTGCCTGCAAAGCTTCACTGCCAGTTAATTGCTGGGTGTAGAACTGTCAGCTTGAGACCGTAGTTACAAGATTTGACAACTGAAAGAAACTTAAAGATATAATTAACCTTCTTGGTGGCCCAGATTTTGCTGAAACAGGTGAGCACTGCGGCTGCTGGTGCCTGGCAGGAAGCCCACAGCACCCAGCAGCATCCAGCACTTGCCTGCAGGACAGGCATTCCTTGCCCAGCTGGAGCCTCCAGAACCCTGTGATTTGCAGGGGAAAAGGCTTTCCTGGATAGCTGTTGGTGTTGCACTCAAATAAGGAGTTGGACCTGGTCACCTCAGGGAGGATTTGCAGCTCTGACTCCAGTTCACAGCCACCCAGGCATCCCTGGGTGAAATGCTCCTCTGCACAGGAC
Organism: Cettia cetti; assembly: GCA_013401135.1. Lineage (NCBI taxonomy): Eukaryota > Metazoa > Chordata > Aves > Passeriformes > Sylviidae > Cettia > Cettia cetti. The sequence goes on from VZUI01021556.1 coordinate 47,572, forward strand.
TGCTGCTGTGGTAGCAGCTCTGCTCCTGAGTCAAACGGATCCCCAGCAGCCCCAGGCCTGCAGGGTATTATCCAGAGGTCATGGACAGGGTGATAAATGCAACCTAAATGGCTCCAAAGGCCCTTTACCCACTTGTTTCTGGTGGCATTCACAGCTGCATCTGCCACCAGCAGTGAGCCACTCGAGCCAGTCATCTCACTTGGAGCAAGGAAAGCCTCTGGTGCTCACCAAACACCCGATCTCCTCATCCTCCAGTCCTCCTCCACAATGTCTCACCCTCCACTAGATTTAGGCATCCAGTCTCTCCCTGGCCTGCAGGAATTTGCTCTCTGTTAAAGCAGGTCTTCCCTGACATACTGCCCTGGCTGGGGATGGAGCCCAGCAGGGGAGGGGAACTGCCCAGGTAATTTCCTGGGCAAACAAACCCCTCTTCTCATGTAAAAGCTGCCCAGATGAGTGGCAAACAGATATCAGGAATCCATCACCAGCACTCCTTCCCTCCACCATGCCTGTGGTTCTCACTCACCAGGCTTCAATTCCCCTCAGTGTTTCCCGGTGCTTCCCGAGCAAGGAGAGCAGCAGGCACGGGCAGTGCTCCCATTGCTCATCTGATTATTTATTTAGAGCATGATGGCTGGGTTGAGCCGGGCTGGATGCAGCCTCCCCATTTCCTGGCTTTGCTTATGGACATGGAGTGCTGTCTCTCTGGAGCAGACAAAGGCTTGCCTGTTGTGTGGGAGGGAGAGCCTCTGTTATCCCTCTGCAAACATCTGCATGCAAATCCAGTGAAGAACTGTTGGAAAATTGTAGATCATAGAAAACAGGACTGCAAGAGCCCCCAGGGGATCAATTGGTTTATTCCTCTCCTTCCCTGGGGAGATTGCTCCTACCAGAGAGAAGCTGTGCTAAAATATCTGAAAAATCTCAGCCATGCTCTCTGTGTTTTCTCTATTTACCAGGAAGGTTTTCCTGATGTGTCACACTGTGAGGGTGTGCTGCTGGAGGATGTGCTTTTGTGCTGCTGCACTGGACAAGGGAATGATGGTGGAAATGCCCCAAAATGGGCATTGCTGCTGGCACAAGACCCTGTTCTCTCTGCCCAGAGACCCTGGGCAATGGCCAGGACTGGGCAGCCCTGCAAGCACAGGGTGTCATGATCCACCCCTTCCCAGGAAATTTGCTCTATGTAATGTTCACTGTAAGTTTTCTGTGGTGACACCCACGGTCCTCCATGGGTGGACCTTCCCTCATTGCTCTGCTCAGATTGCTCAGATTAGACATTGCTCTAATTTGTGTCTTTTCAGTTTTTATACTCTAATACCAGTCTGGGAATGGGGTGCTTGTGATGCCCTGCGAGCCAGTGCTGGAGCTGAGCCCATGACTGAGGATGCTGGTGGTGTGCATCCTCTGCATCCTCTCCTCACACATTTTTGGGTAATTTAACAGGGACTGGCCCTAGGGCAAGCACAAGGAGCAGGGGCAGGTTTGCTGCTCCTCAGGGTGGTTTTCTTGGGGGTTGGTGTGGAAGGCCAGGAGGCCACCAGCCACTTTTGCCATCGAGGTAGTCATGGCTCCCCAGGAGCTTGGCTTGGATGGGTCAGTGATGTGGTTTTGTGCTGGGAGGGACAGAGCTCACAGGTACCTGCTGGAGACCCTGGCCACAGGGACACAGAACCTGCCACCAGCGTGTCCCTGCCTTGGGGACCCAGATACCTGCTGGAGACCCTGGCCACAGTGACACAGAACCTGCCACCAGGGTGTCCCTGCTTTGGTGACCCAGATACCTGCTGGAGACCCTGGCCACAGTGACACAGAACCTGCCACCAGGGTGTCCCTGCCTTGGGGACCCAGATACCTGCTGGAGACCCTGGCCACAGTGGCACAGATGAGGGGGCAGTAGTCAGGCAGCCCAGCCATCTGGGAAAACATAATGGATCAAGCATATGGACAATTAAAAATGCAATGACAGCATTTACCAGGAGCTGTTTTCCAAGCTTATTTTAAGCCCAGTTTCCTGATCATCACAGCCCCAGGGACAGCGAGGGCCCTGCTCATGGGGATTTTGGTGTGTGGAAGCTGAGTGCTCCATATAGGTGGGAGAGTTCACAGCTGGATTTTGAGCTTACAGCCATTTCTTTGTGGCAGCTTTGGGGGGTACAGATTTGGCTCTGCAGGTTGCAGCCCTCCTCTCTTCCCTCTGTCTGGGACAGGAGTGCAGTGTTTGCAATGTGAACATTCCAGCTCAGGGAAAATACTGGCCACAGCAGAAATGATTTGGGCTTTTGTATTTTTCTTGCCATTGGGGCTGGCTGTGCTAAAGGAATGGTGTTTGCCCATTATGGGAGAACCCTTTATGGCAAGATAACTGCTTGCCAGATAATAATATATAATTAGCAAGGGTCATTCCATAATCTAGTTTAATTGACAGAGACCGTGGATGTGGTTCAGGGGACTGCCAGCACAAGAATTGGAGCATCATTAATTGCAGTGAAACCCTGGCATGGGCTTCCCTTTTTTTTGCTTACTGTGACATGTCAGAGTTCCTTTGTGCCTCAGTTTCCCCTCCTGTGAGATGCCAGTTCACCCACCTGAATGGAGGAGCAAGGCTTTGCTGGTTGTGGTCAACTGGGCTGGGGAATTCCCTCGAGTGTTTTCCTCCCTCTACCTCTTCTTTTTTGCTTCTCTCTGTCCCTCCTCTGTTCCAGCCCCCTATTTCTGCTTCATAACATACCCTGAGAGGGAAATTCCTGGAGCATCCTTAGGGCTCCAAGGATTTCTGTGGCTGCTCCTTGCCTTAATGTCTCTTAATCCAAAGCCAGTTTAGCCAACCCTTCATATTACAGGGCTGCCAGGGAAGCAAATGAGATCTAAAAGTTTGGGTTCTTTGTGAAGAAACCTTTGAAGAGCCTCTTGAAAGATGAAAACTGGTGAGCTGCTGAGCTCTTTCTTTTCCAAAGGACAGGGAGGGTCTTGTCTACTCCCATCTTCTTTCACCCAAGTAATTTGCAGCAGGACAAAGCTCTCCTGAGCTGTGCCTGCTGATGGGGAACAGAGCAAGCTGTCACCTCCTGCCTTCCCAAATTTGCTCTTCAAAGCCAGGGTCAGAAGTCAGCTCTGGCAGGAGTGAACTCCCTCTTCCATCCCTCCTGGCACTGCCCTGAGCCCACCCTGTATTCCCCAAGCGTGGGGAGGGGGATCAGGAGGTGACACCTCCAGAAGGTGCTTCCCTGCTCTCTTTGCTGGGTGTAGCAGGGCTCTAGAGGTCTGCCAGCTTTCTGCATGTACTCCTTTGCTGACAAGAATCTGTGGGACAGGCTTAATCTGGAAGAAAAAAGGGAAAAATAAGAACTCTTCTCTAGAACGAGTGCCTCCCTCATTTAACGTTTCCCCTGTAAAAAGGGAACCAGTGATTTCAGTCTCCATGCCAGTGCTCAGCCCTTTCATCCTCCCTTTTAATCTGGAAGGGTTTCCCCAGCGTGAAGACTGGGCTGCAGCACCCACAGGAGGGAAGGAAGAGCCAAGGAGCAGAAAACTCATTCAGCAGGTAACTCAAGGCATAAATAAACACAGTGTGCAGGTGAGGCTGCTCCATGGAGGGAATCTGGGTTTTATTGACTAATTTAAAACTTTATTAGTGCAAGGTATCAAGTATCCTGTTGTCACATTCAGCATCACCCTTTGGGAAAACAAAGCCCTTTTTGGCCTACTGTTTGCCCATCTCTGTTTTTGTTTTCTTTCCCCACTTACCTTTCTGTTTTTGTCCTCAAAATTCCCTGGTTCCCTGAATTGCTCCTGCTGTGGGTCTTGAGTCCAGCTCTCCAGACTCTTTTCTGGTTCCTCCAGTCAGTTTTCTGCAAAGCTGAGTCTGTGAATCCTCAGCCCAAATGTTATTGCCAGCTTTAACATTAATTAAGATAAAAGAACTGGACCCAGAGCTTTACACTTGGGTTCCTTTGAAACAAGCTGGGCAAAACCATCAACCATTAAATGGAGGAAATTTATAGGAGAGCTTTCTGCTCGTGTGCAGCAACTTTGCATCCCTGAAGTTACTTTCTAAATGAAAAATATTTGGCACAGCCAGACTGTATCTGACCTGTGTGGGAAACTCCTTTGGCCTGGCTATCATTAGACCAAAAGTTCCTCATTTTCAGGAATTTTGCTTCTCATGTTACCCAAATAGAGAAAACACAGCCTGGCACCAGGAACAGGAAGCTGAAAATAAATACTGCAGGTCTTGGCATAGCAGCTCTGATGCAAAAGCTGTGTCATTCATTGATCCTGAACCCCTCCTGATGGATCTCCTTCTCCCTCCTTCACTCAGAACCAGGCTTAAAGGCACAGGACTCAATATACAGCACAAACAGAACAAACCATTGGGGATACAAGCATCACAAAGTCACCCTAGGACACCAGGATATACAAATTCAATTACAGCTGTGCAGTTTGAAGCTGTTTAAGTGGGAAATTGAGCTGATTGCTTGTAAGAAATTGAGGGTTTCCCATTTTTTGTTACAACCTGGTCAACAAGAGTTATATCTTACTGAATATTACCCACACCATGTCATCTGCCAGTTTCTGCCACCAACACACCTGACCTTTACTTTCTACAAATGAAACCCCAGTGTTCAGCTCTTTGAGGACAACTTCAATGTGTACAGGCAAAAACTGGTCTTGCACTGGCCCAAGCAAACAAAACAGGTAATTTAAGATATTCTTAAGAGAACCTGCAATTGCCCAATTAAATTTATGGAGTTCAACACCTCAGGTAAGTTTTGGGTGTTTCTGCTACAGGTCTACACATGGAAAAAGTATCTAACAGGTCCAAGTAATGATGGTCATTTTTTAGGTGAAGACATGAACATGCCTGGAACAACCTTAGTAATAGCTTATAGAGAACAAGACAACTTGTGGAACAAAAGAAATCAGAGCAAATACAGAGACAAGAATTCCAATTTTCAATAACTAGAAAGAATTTAAACAATAGTTTGTTGCTTAGATTTGTTCACACAATAATTTTGAACCGTGTTCCTTTTAGAGAAAAAAAAGGAAGCCTTTAAAAAGAGCATATAGTTTTATTTAGAAAATTCATTACAAGTTTTTTTTCACATTACAGTAAGAGCAAGCACCATGTTTCATCATGAGTGAGGTCTGGAAGGCTGAATGAGCTGCTCCTTGAAGAGCAGAGGCATTAGACAGCACCTTTACCCTGGGGCTACAGAAAATGCCCCAAATCACAGGATGACTGAGATGATGGAAGTTACTGAAATCCATTTTGCATCCAGCTCTGGAATGCAGCAAAGGGAAATCACCTTGGCAAAACAGCTCTTGCCACAGGCAGGGCCCAGCTGCAGCAGACATGGCTGATTTAGGGCTAACTAGAGTTTGCAATTATCCCCCAGGAATCCCCTCCCATGGACCAATTACCCACAGTTCCCATATTTCCAGCCAGCACAGCACAGAGCTGCTCCCTTAAAAGGGTTATTCAGTAGATTACACCTGGAAATCCACATCAGGGATGGAGCTAAGCAGAAGAGAGAAACAGGTGAGTCAGCATGGATAGAAAATAAACAGAAGAGTAGCAGAAACTTTCCTTGCAACAAGCCCACGTGGATTTCCACCAGGTCACAATTACAGCACCCATTCCATCATTAGCTCTTCCCTCCAGCAGCCCTGTGCATGGAGTGGTGCCAGGGAATCACCCAGGCAGCTCTCCTGCACTCCCCTCACCAGAGGAAGAGCTCCCAGTTCCACGGAGATGCAGGCACAGGAAGTTCTCCCTGGGGCTGGAGCACAACACCTCACTTTTTATGGCTCTGTACAAAGGCAGGGACAGTGATTGTGCCATCCTTGACTCCTGCTCGGGTCTGGGGTTTGTGCTTTAATGAGAAGACAAGGGCTCGCACGGCCCTGCGGTACGGAGCGCTAATGAGGCGGGAACAGAGATGAAAAGCTTCGCGCTCAATATTTTCAGCCAGTGGGTGATCAATCTGAAAACAGCAAAGTATAAAATTAGATCTTTACACTTAATAAGGAGGCCAGCTGATTGAAATTGGAGTTTGGTGCCTTTCAGTGTTTCTTCATTAATCAGCTTAGATTCAAGGAAATCTGCTTCTCATCACAAGTGTAACAGGAAGAGCAATTTAATTCCACCCTAGCAATTAAGGGACAAGGCAACGTGGTCAGTGGCAGGGAACATGTCCCCACCTCCAGCTGGGTGCCAGTACTTTGCCATCACAACAGGAAACTAATCTGTGACAAGCTTTGGGTATCAAGTTCGACTGCAATTATAAGCCATGCTGTAGTGTCTCCATAAAGCTCGCTTTTGATCTGGCTGATATAAGGTACCTTGGATACTATTTTAAACTTGATTCCAACAGCAACTCCAAGACATGCCAAACACTTGGCAACTCTATTCCTGGTGCTATAAAGGGAAATGTGGGCTCTCTGTGTGTAGAAGGAGGTGTAATTAAGAACGCAGAAAGGGATTTGCTAAATGTTAATTATGTAGTTATTGCTTCAACATGTGCCAAAACCTGTAATTCAGCACAGTTTAGGAAAAAAATCCCCCACCCTTCAAGAAATGGCTTTAATTTCACTTCTGACTTCTGTGATGGGGAATCTCCCATGCTTTGCATGCAGGAGATTCCAGCGAGCTAAGGGGTATTCCTGCAAGTCTTCACCACACAGGTTTTGCTAGCCATCACTAAAAAACCCCTTGGATCCCCTCAGTCCCACCTTCCCTCCTCCCTTTTATCAGCCTCTCAGGTGTCAGTGCAGCAACTCAACTGCTGGGACCTCTGCTTGCACGTGTGGTGGCTGCAGGTGTTTTCAGGTGAGTCCTGTTCAGAAGCTATTCTGCTTTACCCAATTCAGTTTTACCCAATTCTACTTGTTTTAGGGTGGTACCAAAGTCTTTATGTTCCACAGATTTAGAATTTACTGCCACTATAATCACCATGCATAGCTGTGCTTTCTAAGAACTAAGCTTGACCCAGCAAAGGTGAGCTCCCTCCTTTCTGAGGCATTCCTACAGCAAACCATCCTTCTGTGCTGTCCCAGACTGGAAGCTGGAGAAGCTGTTCTCACAGCTAGCAAGGACACAACTTTGAAACTCTTGAATATTTATCACTTGACTTGTCATTTAAAGGATAATTAATGAATGAATTGAAAATGATAATTATTATGGCATTTCACAGACCAAGAAAACTAGTTATTAAGCCTTAGAGCAAAGCCTTGTTCATTTAGTTAAACATACCCGAGGGATCTGGTATTTATCATCACTTTATATACTGTCAACCTTGCCTCTCTGTTTTTGCTATAGGTTTAAATTTACAAATATTTAATTAGGAAACACCCAAAAAGTCCCACTGTTGCTTTCATAGCTGTTTAGTAGGAAAAAACTTCATGCTCTATTAATTTCCTCCTTGTACAGCCCAACTGCAGTGGCCACACAAGTAATCTGTTGTCAGGTTATGGAAATGACAGCAAATACACCTCACAATTAGCAGGTTCACTTAACAAGCAAAAAACATTATCTACCTTGCAAATGAAGTTATTTATAAATAGGGATGTACTGTGAATCCCTAAAAATAGGAACAGATCACCTGGTCTTGCCCTCACTCTGCAGGCAGGACCAGCTTGGCAGTAGCTCTGGCTGGAAAAGCTTTAACTTGTTCCTACAAGAAGGAATTTTTGGAGAGTGGCTCTGAACTGTACCTCTAATTCCAGGGCTTCACAGAGCAGCTTCCGAGCGTTCCTCCTGAAAGCTTCACTCTTGGGGTCGCTCCTGACCTCGATGGAGGGCCTGTTGGAGCGCTCCCTGAGGAACCTCCGCCACTCCCTGCAAACGTCCTCGGCCAGGCCGGACACGGCCGCGTCCGCGTGCTTGCGCATCTTGTTCACGGCATGACCTGGAAAACAGGAACAGCTCCTTTGGGATTGGCAGCTGGGGAAAAATGCAACTGCCACCAGGCAAATCCCATCGGGGCTAAAGCAGCCACACGCTGTTCTTAACTCGGGCAGTCTCAGCAAAACAACCAAAGCATTGACACAAACAGAAATATGAAATGACCGGGACTTAAGCATGCAGCTTGAGAAATCAGCGAGGAGTTGTCAACATCGCCTTCCTAAGTCACCAAGGTGTGGAGTGACACTTAAATAAGGGCTACACTAGTTTTTTACACTGATGCTGGATCTGGTGAAGGTCTTTAAGCTTGGCCTACAGAAAGTGGTGGTTTTTAACAGGGAACCCCTTTAAGGAAGCAGATGTTGCTGGTGATGGCTGTAGCATTTTAACATGGGAACACCACGGTGACTCCAAGCAGAATCTTTCCCATCTAGAGGGCCTGGCAGTGCACAAGAGGCTTTCCCCTGCGAGGAGACAAAAGGGACCTGCTTCCAGAGGGGTGTTTTTCCCTGGCCAGGTGCGCTGTCGGCCAGGAGATGTCACTGTTAGGCTTCAGTGGTTCTTCCAGGCCGGCGCTACTCAGGCAGGCATTGGGAAAAATGCCGGGGAGGAAAGCCTGAAAAAACTGAACGTGGCAAATGAAATGACAGATCAGAAGGATGGGGAAAGGGGCGGATTGCAGCTCCTTTTCCAGGGCTCTGCGAAAGGAGATCCGGCTGCTCTGATGGCAAACAAAGGCCGGGATGCTCTCCCTGTTCGGGAAAGGCAGGGACCATGTGGTCACACGTTATCCCTCCCCCGAGTCCTGCGGAGAAGAGGCAGGCATGGATGGGGCTGTGCCGTTTGCTCGAGCTGCCCATCTGCTGGGGATTCCTCAGTGTGAGGATGCAGGAAGCAGTTCCGGGCCAGTCTGAGATTTTCTCACACCTGCAAAGGATTCAGCCAAATGCGATAAATGAGCACTGACAGCAGGAGAAGGAATAAAACACAGAGTTACCATGGAGAGCTCTTCAAAACTCTGACCACAACTGGGGTGATGCAGTATTTCCTGGGAGGAATCAGAGGAAAGCTGACTTTCTCAGTACAAGCTGTGAAAACTGCAGGCTTGATATCAACAATATTTCATTGGCAGCAATTTTCTCATTTCTTAAAAAGCTTCCAGACTAATCTCTAATGTACTGACAAGTCAAGCAAACACACGACAGCCTAATATTCACAGTTTAGATATACCAGATGTACCTATTTTAGTGGAAAGTAACACTTCCTTCGAAGGTATCTTCTTCTTCAGCTCCCCCAAAGCTTCCATCAGGTTCTCTTTTGGTTGCCCAGGAAGCTCGAGTATAGACTTCCATCGTTTTATGTCTTCCAAAACCACAACTCTCTGGGAAAGATAAAAGCCTATTAGAAAAGTGGAATATTGTTATGATAAATAAGGACACCACCTTCATCTCAGCTAATGGGGCTGTTATCAAAGCATGAATTATTGATTGTGGCACAGAGTATATGATGGGTACTTGCTTGGAATTAGAAAACTCCTGCAAATCAAGACTGAAGTAACCAGCAAATGAAGTGAGAGACTTCACCCTGGCCTGGCAAAGGCTGGGGATGTAGCAAACATCTCCTAGAAGTGTTCTGAATTCAAGGAAGCTATTGTATAAATGTTTCTAAATGGGAAAAGGGATTAAGAGGGAGGTGGCTGATTATCCTTAGAATCCAGCTCAGATTGACTTCAGAAGTAAAACAATGCCAGCAAGGTGAGAAACAAAGCTTCAGGGAACACAAATGCAGACCTGAATACACTGCACAGTTGCAGCGTTTTTAACTGGTTTTATCACAGACCTTGTCAGCACAGACTAAAAACAGCGCAAGTCCCACATTTTGGATGTGAGGCATCTCATCCAGCAGTGGTCAGACAACTGCAGTGCTTTATGCACCCTTCCTTTGATTTTTGCCACACTCGATGAACCTTTTAGTGCAGCAAATGTTTTGCTGTTGTGCTTCTACAAGCAGGTGACCAGGAGGGGTTCAGCTCTCGTGCAGGTCTCACGCAAGACATGCATGAAATGAACTGAAGCGTTTTCCTTGCTGGAAAGGAATGAGATCCAGCTGGAAATACTGAGGCTGGCGGTGTCACCGGGCTGTCCTCGAATCGTGTGCCCAGCCTGACCCTGCATGGAGCCCCTTTCATGCAGCAGAGCCCTCTGCACCTGTATAACCACTTCCCTGTTCGGATCCCACCTCAGCGCTGCAAAGATTTCGGCGCAGAACCGCTGTTCACACACCGCTGCTCCCCCGCCGCCCCGCCCGTGCCGCACCCGGTGCCGCGGGAGGCCGGGCCGGGCCGTGCCCCCGCTCCCTCCCGCCGGTGACCTGCCTTGAGGGACTCGATGGTGACCTGCCGGCAGACGCGGGGCGCGGGCGCGGCCCGGCGGGGGCCCTGCGGGTCGCGGGCGCGGCGCACCACGAACCGATCCATATCGGCCTCGCCGCCCTCCCTCACGGAAGCCGCCGCCGCCGCGGCCCCGCCATTTCCGCCCGGTAGTTCCCTCCCGGGGCGAGGCCCTATGGGATGGCCAGGGGTACCCCGTGGTGGGGACTACATTTCCCAGCAGGCCTCGCCCTTTCCGCACGGTAGTTCCCGGCGGGGGCGAGGCTCTATGGAATGGGCGGGGATGCCCCGCGTCGCGGACTACACCTCCCGGCAGGCTCCGCGCGGGGCACATCTCGCGAGAGGCAGCCGGCGGCCGGTGCCGGGGCGGAGGAACGAAGATGGCGGTGCGGCGGGGAGGCCTCGCCGTCCTCCTCCTGCTTCTGCCGCTGTTCTTGGTGATCCAAGCAGGAGCCACCTCGGGGCCGCTCCCCGCCGCCTCCTCCGAGGCCTTCGACTCCGTGCTGGGCAACACGGCGTCGTGTCACCGCGCCTGCCAGCTGACCTACCCCCTGCACACCTACCCCAAGGTACGGGCGGGCCCTTCCCCGCACCTGCGCCGCTTCCCTCCGTCTCCCCCGGGCTGGCACGGCCCTTCCTTTGCCCCTCTCCCCCTGCTGCTCCGTCTCTTGTCTAAAGACAGATACTTCATTGTGTAAGTAGATGGGGAGGCTGTCGCTTGCCCGTGAAGCGCTGTTGTCGAAGTATAGCTTTGTCAGTGCTGGGGCTTTTGTGGGTTTGAGGCGGTTTTGGTTTTTTCCCCCTCTCTGTTCCTAAAGAGGCAGCTGTAATTTAGTTTGGGCTGCTCCATATTTTGGGCATTGAAACAGTGCTGTGTTCGTGGCAGGGCAGAGATCCTGAGTCAGGGCGCCAGTGCGGCACTTGGATGTTGAAGGATGAAGCACAGATGCTGACAAACAAGCAGTTTGTCAGAGCGTTCGTGGGAATTTCTTTATCTCCTGACAAAATACTGAAATTGTGTCTGATAGGAATTTAATTTCACAATTAGAGTTTGCTGTTGGTTCATGTTTTTGCACACCTTTGAAGTACAGGCTTAAATCTGGATAATCCGAGATTAAAAATCTCGTATTTCCTTTTTCTTTGTTGGCAATAAACTTCATTATTAGCTGCAGCTGTGTAGCCGGTGGAACTCTTACCCCATATTTGGGATTTCACTGGAAGGCAGCAGGCAAGTGGAGCAGTGCCAGGATCAGGTAACAGGGCTTTGTCTGCTTCCCCGTGGAATTCAGTTGGATTTTGGAGCTGGAAAGAAGTAACAGGGAGTTGTGTGGAATATGAATAAATTTATATTTGTATTACAGCTTGCTTTGGTGTATTGCTCTTGTTTCTCTTGCAGGACCATTGAAGTTCAAGGAGGGCTGATAGTTGTGTGATTTTTATTGCACTTTTGAATGTTGTTTTTTGAATAAGAATTTTGTGTTGTTGGAGCTGTTCACTAATACAGTCACGTCTTTTACATTTAGTGTTTGTCTTGTTTGTCACAAAACTGCTGGTGGAACTGAAAGAAATTTGTTTTGGATGTGATTGGAAAATAAGACAAACTTTATTGAAACTGCTGTGGAATTCCATCTGTAAAGCTGATTTATCTGGATGTCAAATTAAAGAACATTTTCTGTGACAGCATCACCCACCTTGTCAGCGTTAGATTTGAACTTTAATTTATATTCACAAATTTCTACTCTTGTGCCTTTAAAGCACATGAACTCATGGTCTCAGTTAAATGGCCGGGTCGTTTACAGCAGGCTGTACAAGAGGTGTGGTGTGTTTGATTGTTGTTAAATTCATTCAGAGCCTGTTTTGCACCTGTGCAGTTTGAGTGGCTGCTGGCTTTGAAGTTGTGGTTCATGGGTCAGTGGCAGGGTGTGGTCAGTGGGACACTCCTGTGACAGAGGCTTTAATTCCCATCCCTCCCCCTGGAGCTGTGGACAGAAGAAATACTAGGTGTAGGATTTCTATATTTGCCTAATTTTAATAGTTGGCAATGGGGAAGCGCTTCTGCCCTTCAGTTCAATATAATAAATAAACATTTGTGTTTGTGGAGCTGGCAGTAGGCAGATAACCAGGATACCGGGTAGGACATCAGAAAATAATCCCTTTTTCTGATAGTTCTGTTGTAGCTCTGATTAGTCATTAGTCTGTTTAGATACATTGTATTCCACTGTCAAAATTAGAGGATTTCTGTCCTTCCCTGCTGGGTTTGCCATTTCAGTTCTGAGAACGGAGATTTCCTACTCTTTGCAGGGTTAAGCACCAATAAATCTTTTAAAGCACTGTCTTAATTTCAAGCACACCACTTTCTAAAAACATTAATTTTGCTTCTGAGTTGTGGGTCTGGAATTACAAAGCAGCATTTGCTGTTCCAGGTTTGCCCAGTGCAGAGGGAAAAGCTCTGAAATAAATCCCTGCGCTGTCGGTGCTGCTTGGCTCGCGTTTATTTCAGTTCACCCCGTTTCACCTTGAGCTGGGTTGTACATCTGGTGGAGGGGAAGGAGGACACAAACACCCAACCAGACAACAGCAGAAAGTTTGTTTTCTGCTTAGTTGTGGGCTGGGGGGATGCAAGCCTTTCTTGTGCCTCCCCAGGAAGAGGAGCTGTACGCCTGCCAGCGCGGCTGCCGGCTCTTCTCCATCTGCCAGTTCGTGGACGACGGCGCCGATCTGAATCGGACCAAGCAGGAGTGTGACTCTGGTGAGCCCTCAGAGCCCCTCAGCATCCCATCAGCAGTGCAGGGGAGAGCTGCAACCTCTGAAAGGGTGCTGTTGAGTTGGTGGCGTTCTTTCTGTTGCTTTGGGTTTGTTTAACGGCTTCTTAAAGTCTATATGCAGGATGTATAAAGAAAAAGGTCTTATGGGAAAGTTGTTCTCTGGGAGTTTCTCCTCAGTGTTGAGTTTTCCTCAATTTGAATTTCTCAAGTGTCATCAGTTTCTGTAAATAAATTAGAAATACTGCATTTTGCTATAAACAGTTTGTCATAGAAAACACAAAATGCCTGGGGGGAAATCCAGGCAAATGAACACTTATCTTTTAATAATTCCCTGTGACAATCAGTCCCATCTGCCATTCCTGACATATTTGTATATGGAAGTGAATTGTTCAGTGAAGCAAGAGCACAGATCTTAATGTGCCTTGTAACTTGTGGTCTAGCCTACATCTTAAGCTTTTCCTGCAGCTAAACCCTTGGGAATGAGGTTCATGTTTTGTTTGGAATAGACCTTTATGTACTGGTTACTAATTCTCTCAGGCTGTCTGTGTTAGAGCAGATATTTAACAGTGAAGATGAAATATAAAATCGTTTTAAGTTGGAGAAGACCTTTAAGATCATCAAGTCCAACCATCCCCCCAGCACTGCCAAGCCCACCACTAAACCTTGTCCCAAGTGCCACGCCTTTATGTCCCTCCAGGGATGGTGTGTGATACAGGCCAATTAATAGTGGGTTTGGAATTACATAGAACTTCCTTCCAATCATATTGAAAAAGCTGATTCACAGCTTTATTCAGAAAGGAAAGGTAGGAACTCTTCACCTTTACTACCAATATAATTATCACCAGGCCAGCACTCAGGGGAGGCTTTTGTCATCTCAGTAGCTCCTGAGAGCAAGAGAGCTTCTGGCCAGCTCAGGTAGAGAAGCAGAAAGCCTGACATGCAAAGATGCTGATGTGTTCCAAAAGTGCAGTAAATACTCCAGAAATGGGCTAATGCTCCAGTCTGTCACACTTGTGTAGCTGTGACACAGCCTGTCAGTGGAGTTGTCAAACCACACACCAAAGAGTGCCATAAAGCAGGGTAATGTAGCAATAGAGCACATGCAGAGTAATGGAACAGTTGCTTGTTTCTGGTTTAACTCTCCTTTCTGGGGCTGTTGTCTTTGCTGGCTTATGTTCTGTAATCTGCTGGTGGGTGCCCTGAGTGAGTGTTCTGTGCTTGGCAGCTCCATCTTGGCTGCTCTGCTCAGCTCTGTCTCTGGTGCTTCCTGCAAACACTGCCTCGGTGGCAGTTGAAGCGTGGAATGGCTGCTCAGGTGCCATGAGCTCAGCTGTTTAGCTGCTGCTGCCATGCTTCCTGAAATCTTCTTAGTCCTTGTGATGGTCCATTTGCCCCTCTGGAAAACTGGGAGAGCTGCTGTCCTCTGTGTTGTTTTTTGGTTTGATTCTTTAGTTCAGGTACTTCTGCAACACTGGCCACCTAAGCTTTAGAGTTGTGCAGGAGAGCTGTGCCTGTGTATCTTCTGCCTAATTTGTCCATGGGCAGAATAAACTAAATTATTCTCTCCAAATAATTTAGATTTCTTGGTCTTTATTATCTCTAGTGAGCAATTAATAGAAGCTCTCTCTAAAACAAAGAGTTAGCTTTATTTTTCATAAACTATTCCATAATACTTTCAGTGCAGTTTCTGTATTAGCAGGAAGCACTCCTTTGATTTTCCTGTGATACCATGGCTTCTGCTGTTACCTCAAAGGGATTTAATGGACTGATGGTCCCTGTGTTCTTTTTAGGAGTCCATCTCTGTTCTCTGATGTTTGATGTGATATGTAAGGGAAAGCTCTAGTGGTGGTGGGAGGATCAATGAGAACTCGCATCCCTGAGCTCAGCCAGGGTAACATTGGTGATCATTTGCTCTGATTGCAGCCAGATTTCAACTCCCTGCTCTGTTGAAGCTCTGATTCTGTCATTAGACCTCAGAGCAAATGCTACCCTGGGATTGCTTTATCTTCCCCTGCAAATGGGAATGTCAACTGCTGCTTTGTTTCTGTTCCAACTTACACTGAGAATGTTTTCTTAACTAAAATGCAGACTTTATCATCTCATTTGGGGAACTTCTCCCTTGCAGCCTGTACTGAAGCATACTCCCAATCTGATGAACAATATGCTTGCCATCTTGGATGCCAGAACCAGTTGCCATTTGCTGAGTTAAGGCAAGAGCAAGTAAGTAGGTGACATGTTTTTCAAATACCACCTACTTGTTTCTGTTCAGTGTGTGTCTTCTCTTTTTTAAATTTCTTCAAATGGAAAATAAATCTTCTTAAGGACTGAAATCTAGAAATGAGGTGAGGGGTGGGCAAGAACATAACTTCTATCCTTTTCTTATAAAAACAAATGGAAAAAAAAAAAGTTAATGTGCTTGCAGTTAATGTCCCTGATGCCAAGAATTCATCTCCTCTTTCCTCTGACACTGGTGAGATCATTTTGGAGTGACATGATGGACTCAGCTCAGAGCTTCATAACATCCTCATGGACTTTCTACCTTCAAGCAGATGATGGCAAAATTGTCATATTCCAGGTACTTCCTTTTTTAATTGAAATTAAAGTGTCCTGGCTGCCGACTTCAATTCTGCACCTTCCAGCCAGAGAAAAGACTGTAGAGCACCATTAAAAGTGTTTCATTTTTCCTAGTATTTCACTGCCTTTAGGGGCATTTTAAAATTTAAACTTAAAAGAATGGAGCAAGTCTTAAGGTTGATTTCTGTATTAGTTCTGAAAATGTAAATTATCAGTGAAAGCTTTCTAGTGGGATCTCCTAACTCCTTATTTTGTTTTAGTCAAAGCCAGAAGTGCAGTATGTTCCACAGCTTGAACAGGAAACTGGAGATACAAAAGGATCCTTGTCGCTGAGTAAAACAGCCTGTAAGTTGTTCTTTGTGTTTTGGAAGAGTAAATGCAAGTGTTCCCTGTCATGCAGATTTAAAAAAATGACATTACAGGTGGCATATGAAAGCAAGTTTTTAGAAAGCTGCAATATATTTATTTACTGCGCAGAGCGCACCGCGTACGCTTGGCAGCGTGGTGGAAAGCAAGCTCTGCTGGAAATGGAAGCCTGCAAGCTGGGGCTGGTTTAAAAGCTTCCCTCTAAAAGCTGCCTGTCCCAGGTGTGTGGGGTTTGGGTTTGCCCTTCCCTTGCCCTCCTGACCTCCTGTGCCGTTGTGCCTCAGCAGACGGACGCACGGGGAGCTCACAGACGTTCCGGGGGCTCTTCGAG
The DNA here is from genome assembly GCA_013401135.1 of Cettia cetti. NCBI lineage: Eukaryota > Metazoa > Chordata > Aves > Passeriformes > Sylviidae > Cettia > Cettia cetti. Next base: position 63,903 of record VZUI01021556.1, read on the forward strand.
GAGCGAGCCAACGACAGCTTCTTCAAGTGTCTCTCCATGTGCGTATGTCCTGGGCTGTCTGTGCCCCCTGAGGAGGGCAAGGGCCTTTCCTCTGTGTGCAGCACTCCTGGGAGGTCTGCAATGCTGTAGGCTCAGGATGCACAGCATCACAGTTTTGTATCTGGCCATTAGTGCTGCTTTGCTGTGCTGGCCCCGTGTTTCCTCCAGGCTGTCCTGCCAACTTTGATTTTTCCTTTCCATTTCAAGTGAACAACATATTGATAATTTCCTGCACTGGTTTTTTTTTTTTTGAGTGTGTTCTGGGAACTGGTTAATCAATACTGTGTTTTGCCTGTTCATTAGCTCTAGATGTGTTTTAGGGCAAAGCACTTTGTTTTGGGATTGTGTTATGTAGCACACTGGTTGGTACGTCCTGTTTCCAGGCTGGAAATACTCAGTGTGTATTTATTAAAGCTTTTTTACTTTCTCCTTAAAGGTTCACGCATGAAGGGTCAGTGAGTTGCCCTGCCAGATGCATAACAGAAAAATCTGGTTTAAATCTGTGAACAGGAGGATTCTTAGAGCCCCATAACAGAATCCAGCAAGTCTTTTGTGATATCAAACAAGCATTAGAGTACCCAGGAGTCTGCAGTGGGCTGTGTAGCTGGAAGAGCCAGAGACTAATGAACTGGCAGGAAAGGCAGTCAGAAATGAGCCAAACTTTTTAGAGGTCCATTGTCTTGTATTCAGTCTATGAAATCTATCAACATTCTTCTCATTTCAGAAATTCCAGTTGGATTTTAACCACTACGCTCGTGCTGTCAGTGCTGGTGCTGCTCTGGATTTGTTGTGCGACTGTAGCTACAGCTGTAGAGCAGTATGTTCCCTCTGAGGTACTGCAGTTCACATCTACAGTATTTGGAATTTATTCATTATATTGCTTTTATGTTACAGCTGTCTAGAGACTGAGAAATACTTGGGGGAGGTTCGGTTAAGGAGGGGTTTTTTATTTTGTGGCTGTGGATGGCAAACCAGTTTTGTTTATTTAAATGATGGTTTTATAGCTGAGCATTCTTGCTTATTCCTGTGGCTCACAGGAGCTCTGAGCCTCATTCAGACATGATGTCTTTTGGTTTGTAGTGCTGTACTCCCAACAACCTTCAGATTGCTGTGAACAAATGGAGGCTGATTCTCATTTCTCTGGGAATGGAGCTGTTCCAGAGGTTGGGTGGTGTAGGGGGGACCCAGCACGGGTTTAATGCTGGAGGATCAGTAGTGAGAAGAGAGTGACAGCACAGTTACTGGGGAGTGCAGAGTGTCAGCAAGGGCAGCAGGCTCTCTCCCAGTGCCCAGAGGGTCCTGGCTCAGTGTTTGCACACCAAAGGAGCTGTTGCACCAACACTCTATCTGCCCTTGTTCTGGAGGGTTTCATACATTTCTTCTGGATGCAAGTCTAGTCCCTGCCATGAATTTCAGAAAGCCTTGTGTTGCAGGGCTGCAGCCATCAGAACCTGGAATGCAGCTGCATAATGAAATTAATTTTATTCACAATATGGGGAGTCTTTGTCTTAAAGTACTTTGTTTAAATGTTTCAGAAGCTGAGCATCTATGGAGATTTGGAATACATGAATGAGCAGAAACTCAACAGATACCCACCCTCTGCACTTGTTGTGGTTAGATGCAAGACTGAGGAACATGAAGAAGCAGGACCTCTTCCTACAAAAGTCAATCTGGATCAATCTGCAATTTAAATCCCTTGGATCCGATAGACTAATTCTAACAGAGCTAGAAACTCCTGATTGATTGTGGTGGTTCTTCAGATGAGGAGCTTAGCAGCCAGTCTTTAAATGCAAATAAAGTTGCAGAATCAACAAATGTCATGGGATTTTGTTTTCAGCTAGTAGAGAAGATTCAGACATTCAGACATGAATTTGTTTGTTTCCAGGCATAATCACTTTTCACTGGTGTTTGCTATTGTGTCTTTTTGCTTACAAAAGTTGTAAGCATGCTTTCCATACTTCTGCCAGGACACTTTGAAACTTACTTGTGTGTTCTAGGATGTAATGTGTACAGTCAGAGTTAGCTTTGTAAAGGTATAAGACATTTTAAGTAGGCAGAAGATGCCTTTCTAGTGTTGCACTTTCTGTTGTAGTTAAGAGAAAATATTATAAAATTATCTGCTGAATTTTTTTGTACTTGTTAATGTCCATGCACAAACAACCCTGTGTTCAAAAATAGAAATATATTTTTTCTACAGTGTGGCAATATTCAAGGTGGAAAGCATTTGTGAGGTACTGTAAGCTAGAACTCAGCTTGTGAAAGATGGAAACTTGTTAAAATTTACAGACATATCCCTTCACATGCAGAACATTACATGGTCAGTTATTTTGTCAAACTTTAGCCTTTAAGTCTTAAATTGCTTGTAAAGTTAGCACCTGTGTTTTCTGAAAACTTCTACTTTCTGTTCTTGATTAACTATTCTGGTCTTGTAACTTCATTTACAGAAACAAGTTGATTCCTGAGAAATGAGAGCAGACAAATAAAATTGACTGTATAGAAAATGTTGACTATATAGCTTTTTGCTATGGTTAATTATTGACCACAACAGGCTCAGTGTGAAAGCCTGTCTGAGCCTTCCTCTCATGGGCAACGTGACCTGATTTTGCTGTGATTCACTAACACAGTAACAACAGCTAACAATGTCCCTCATGTTTAGCCTATTTTTTGTGGATCTTATTATATGCTGGTTCCCAGAGTGTTGACAAGTTGGGGTGTTGGTGATTTATTTTAGGGTGTCTAAGTGAGTGCTGGATAGAATGCACAGTCTTCAATTCACTGTCTTTTTTTGTTGATTAGACAGAATTTCCCTCAAAGTTTTTAAAAAATGTAATTGAATGTGGAGATTGTGGGTGATACAGAGATGTATTCCCTTACTTAAACCTGGCTCAGTGGTCATTCCCAACTGTCTGTGAGCAGGTGGTTGGAGCCTTTTGGGGCAGGAATGTGCAGACCCCAGCCCAGCAGCACTCCAGCAGTCTGGCTCAGGAGCTTTCAGATCATTGAGGATGTTCGTTTTAAGCAGATTTCTATCAGCCTGCAGGAACTGCAATCTGAACTCTTGAATTATCCGTACCTCTTCAGTGGGACAGCCCAGAAATTTGGGTGCCAGTAGCCCTTGCCCCATGTGTAGGTGTCACTGCAGAGGCCTTGCAGTGAGAAGGGACAGGGTGGTGTTTGGGGACACTGCTGGCTTGGCAGGGACACGAGCTGCCTCTGTCAGGGCTGCTGCAGCAGCGATTCAGCCGCGTTTGTGCTGGCACAGGCAAAGCCCAGCACGGCCCCGCTCTGCTGGGGTGCCAGAGCTCAGCTGTGATGTGTGCAGCCCCGCTCAGCAATGCCTCTGCCAGAGCTGGCTTTGCTTCAGGGATTAGTGCCCATCTTCTTAGCACTGTGGTGGCTGGGATTTCCAGAAGAGACTGCAGCAATCCCCGTTTTTCTAACTGAATAGCTTATGGAAATGTTTGCAGGTCTGTTAAAATGTTTACCGTATACGTGGTTGCAGAGGGAGCAGCTCCGTGCACATGTGGCTCTTTGCCTGTTCCAGCGTGGACAGTACAGCCTCTGTTAGGCTGATGACTTGATTTCACAAAACTTTCTCTTCAAAACTCTATTGCTTACAGCCCTGGGCTGTAGTTAAAGCAAACAACTTGTGCTTTCATTGGGTGTTTTGTCTTTTGTTCACTGTTTAATGACATTTAGTGATCTGTGCAGTGCAGCCGGTGATTCAGCAATGTGCTCTTGGGTCACAGAGAGCTCTGTGCCTGTGGCACTCTGGCACTTGGCACTGCTGTATCCAGAGCGAGCCAGAGCCTGAGGAATTTGGTGAGTGTTGTACTTGTAAACTTGTCAAAAGATCTTCCTCAGTAAAATCAGATACTAGCAAGTAATTGAACTGTTTCTCAAGATTTCCAGTCTAAATGGACTCTTTAAGCTATCTTGGCATTTGGCTTTGCAAAATGTCATTTCCTATTCATTTTTTGTTAAATGTTTGACTTACTGACTTCTCCATTTTCAGAGGCTGCAATTTGGGTTTTATCTCTGCTCAGAACTGCTGTTTAAATGAAGGGCCTTAAATTATTGAAATTGCAGGAGGAAAGAATTTTATATTCTTTTTAGGCATGTGCTCAACTGAACCTGTATCAGGTTTAGAATGGAACCATCTGGGCACAAATGGGATGACCCTTTTAAGTGTGTGCAATTCACTGCTGGCAGAAATAGCCAAGGTACATTTGGGGGAAATGAGGGGGGGGGGGGTTGTTTAGGTGCTAAAATTAACAATAACCTTCTATCATACTGGATACCTTGTTATTTGTTGCCTCTTCAGCTTTTCTGATTTTTGTCAATTTTTTTTTTTTTTTTTTAACTTCAGAAGAGCTTGTGTATGTTTCTTACTTCGCTGTCATGAACTCATTTTTCTGAACTCTAAGTAGTCTTTGATGTGGGGTAACTGCTCTAAAATCCAACTGCCTGGTTGGCTGCAGCTGAGCTTGAGAATCCTGGAGCAGGAAACAGATGGTGGTAGATGTCAGGTTGTAGAATCATAGAAAATTTTACCTTAGAAAAGCTAAAAGCCCCAAGAATGGGTCCAACCAGTACAGCCAATGCCAGCAGTCACCCATGTCCCCAAGTGCCACATCCAAGGGTGGGTTGACTCCACATTTTAAACTCTTCATTGTAGATTTTGTAGGGTATGCACAGCTGGCCTGTTTGACCTGGCTCTTACACAGGGCTCTCAGCAAACTCCCAATCACCTAATAAGCTTTATGAAGGCTCAAAATAGTCCTGATTAGAAACTGAAACTTCCTCTTTAAAGAGTAAGAGATCCAGAATTTAAGATCCTCTTTGACATTTTTCCGTATTGCAGCAGCTGCCCAGACTTGTAGACTGTTTGCTAATTGTCACTGGATGGTTTCACCCCAAATCCTTCTTGAAATAGGAGAGTTTTCTAACACCACCATTAGCAGTGATGTATTCCTGGGAGAAGCTTCTGTTTTGGACAAATTGGTGCTGCTGTACTGAAGGAGGAGCTCTTACAAGACTGTGAGAACAGGGCTGGAGCTGCCCTGGTCACAAAGAGTGTTTTAACTCACTTTAATTGGGGGTGGGTTCATGTGTGGGGAGGGAGAGGGAAGCTGGAGCTGTAGTTGTTCCTCCACGTCAGGCTTTGTGTGGTGCTTTGTATCAGTTCAAGGCAATGTCTCTGAGCCAGCTGAGACAACCTGGCTGCCAGCCTCTCTTCCACAGCCCTGGTGAGACTGTCTTGCTTGGGGAGGAGTCGTGGCCTGTGGGGTGGCAACAATTTGGAAGCACTTGAGTCCTGTGGACCCTCTTGCAAGAACTCTAGGATCCTCAAAAACTTTGTTGGTGATTTTTCTCCCCACTATCCCCACAGAAAAGCTGCCTGCTCATGAAATTTCAGCCTTGAAACTGTAAAACTGCCCTCTGTGGGAGCTGTGCCGAGACCTGCAGTCAGCTTAGAAGGCTTCAATGTGTTTGTAAGTTCATGTTTGCTGCAGGCTGAGCTGCTAAGCCTTCCTGCTGGCCTGGAAATTCAAGCACACAAGTGAAAAAGGACCCTGGAGGATTTCCTGTGCCTGTGCTCATTGCCCAAGCAAGAAAGCTGTTCCAGATGGTTGAATCCTGCACAGCTATCCTGAGATCTCATCATCTGGCAGGAGCTGGACTGGTGCTGCCATAAGGGCAGTGTGACAGCTCTGTCTTGGGAAGGAGGTGTGGAGAAAGGAGACTTTCATGGGGGTGTGCAGACTCTCTTCCCTCAAACTTTCATTGTGAAGGGGTTTTCTATGACTGGCATGAGAGGAAATGCAGTCCACAAGAGCCAGGGGTGAGTGCTCACCTTCCTGTCAGCAGGGCTCTCAGCTTCCTGTATCTCCATTTTTGCTGAGTTTTCTAAGAATTCTGTGTAATGTGAGGCAAATTCTAATAATTCTGTCTAATGCCAGTAAGGTGAATTCTTAAGAATTCTGTCTAATGCCCATGCCTAATGTGGTCTGCCTAATGCACATGGTTGTGAAACCATGTTTGAGAGAAGAATGAGGGAGTTTGCTGCTGGTTTTCACTGGGGCTGGAGCAGAGGCTCAGCACTGCCCTGCCCCTCCCCTCCTGTCTCTGCACTGCTCCCCTTGCTCTCCTGCCTCTGTTGGGTTTGTATCCTGGTAACATTGCTTGTGCCCAGGTGCAGAGAACTCCCCGTGGTCCCTGGAGCTCTGGGAAGCATGAACAAAACTCATCCCCAGGTACAGTCCTTCAGAAAAATCCTGCATACAGCTGTTCCCTGAAGTACATGTGTTCTTGACAGTGCTGTTTGCCTGACCTCTTTCACTGCTTTCTCTGAGATTTTGAGTTGTTTCTACTTACCTTGATACAAAAGAGTTGATATCAAGTGCTGGGCTTGATTAGTGTTTGTTTTAAAAATGGGTAATTAAAATTTAAAACTTGATGTGATTGATTGTTTTGGGAATTAAAGCTGGGCCATGTGTTCACCGAGGCAATTTTTGCTTGTATGTAATAATAATGGAGTACATGGTGTATTCCTGGGTAAGATGGTGTGGGAGCTAGAAAGGCAAAGTTTGTGTGGCTGTGGGACTCTGTAAATCCCTTTTTATCCCTTTCTTTCTAGAGAAATGGTCATGTAGATACTTTTGGTTCAACTGAGTCCTCTGGAGAAAGAGGTAATGAATAAAATGCAGAGTTCTATTATTAAAGTATAACTCAATTGAAACTATCAATGTAATATAGAATACAACCACTATTTATGATCTGTTTGGACTGATTTCCCCTCTTTTCTGTGTAGTGAAATGTCCAGACTATAAAATTAATAAACTTTAGCTGTTCTGTGTCAGCCTGGAGCTGGCAGTCACATGTAGGGTGGTATGATAGGTGATCCTTGCCTATCATAGAAAGGCTGATAAGGAGCTGGCTGTGGCCTTTCCAAATCTCTTAATAGCCAAACTTCAGCAATTTTTGCCCAAACTCTGAAGGACAAGGTGAGATAAAACAGAACCAAATAGCAACCCTGTAGATCAGTTTGCAACATTTCACCACCATTATCTTATACTCAGGTCTGTTTGTAATTGTTGTGCTTTGTAGTCAGAGGTGTTTTGTAGACACAGACATGGCGTAATTTACCATTTCTCCTCTGAGCTGAAATATTCTTTGTTTGGCTCCTGCTTGAGAGGGACAGAGGGGGAGGCTGCTGGAATCAGGATCCTTTTGCTGTTGAGCAAAGGCTGTGCCTTCCCTTGAGTTTGAACACTAAAACAACTAAGTAAACACAAAGCACAGCTAAGACAATTGCTAACTTAAAAGTTCTTTGAGTTCCTGAAAGCCTTTTAAAATTCCAATTAAAGATTTTTAAGTTAATTAAACAGGCAGGATTGTCTTAAGTGGCTGGTTACATGTTTGAGATGACCACATTAATATTTTTTGCTCTTGGTCTGGGAGTGTGAGGGAATGGAGGGAAATACCTTGTTGGCTTTGAGGCAAAGCTCCAGGTGCAGGTTGCTGAGGTGAGGGTGGGTGCCTGGTGTCACTGCCATTCTGTGGCAGGGACTGTGGGTTTGGCTTCTGCAGTTGATTTGACTTTGGTACCTGATTTTTTGGAAGCTGGAGTCCCTGGAAGGTTGCTGTGCCGTGGAGATGTCATTAGGGAGAGACAGGGCAGCCCTTCAGCTCCTTCTCACCATTTTGTGCTGATAATCCAGCCTCATTCCATGGGAGTGTGAGTCCTGGTTGGTGCAGAAAGCCTGAAGTGCTGTAAAATGAAATCTTTCCTCTTGGGGAGTTTTGTTATGGGTTCTGAGAGGGCACCTTCCTTACACCAACCTGCCCTGTGTTTCAGAGTCACTGCTGTCCCACAGGGCTGCCAGGGGCTTGGCCTTCATCCTCCTGCATCCATCTGAGTCCACAGGATGAGCTCTGAGGGAGATGTGGCCTTTGTGCCATTCAACCCCAGTGCTCTGGAACAGCAGCACAAGTCCTTCCACACTGCAAGCAGCAAAATTCCCCATGAGGAGGTGTTTAATGCTGGAGTTTGGCTCTTTAAACTCAGCTATCAACCCCTAACCCTCAGCAGTCCCCACCAGTCTGGCATGCAAAGACCCCAAAACATCAGCCTCATGTCCCTGCACTGTTCCCCTCTGAAACACCCCAGACCCTCCCTCAGCCCCTTACCTCTCTCTCTTGGCTCCCCCAGGCCGCTGCCATCCCTGTGGTGCCTGCCCTGGCTGCACATGGAGGCTCCTCTGCATCTGTGCCGTGGCCCTGCTCGTGCTGGCTGCCCTGGCCTCGGCGCTGGCACTGGCACTCCTGCCACGGGCACCAGGTTGTACCCCAAGAGTGGTTTTATTTTTTTGGTAAGGGAGGCAGAAATGGTGCTGCATGAGCTCCTGGTGTGCATCACTGTGTGTTTGATGGTGCTCTCCTGCACAGGCCAGGAGCAAGGAAAGGGAGGAGGGTTGTGGTGGGGGCTGTACCAGCTTTGCTCAGCCCAAAGGGCCACCAGCCATTCCCTGGCTCTGCTGTCCTGCTCCATAGGGCTGGGATGACTCTGAGTGCACTGTCATACTTAAGACTACAGGTGTGGTTTCCAGACTCTGCCATGAATCTAATAGAAATTAATCCTGGCCCCTGGTTATTTCCAGGAAAAAAAAAAAAATTTCAGAAACCCCCCTTTACTTCCCTTGATCTATCCCTCATATCACAAAAATGCTGGAAAATAAAAGTTTTCTTGCTTTCCTCTCAGTGAACCGCTCCTGCACAGCCCCTGGTAACAGGACAGGCTTCTTGTGTGATGACAGAGTGACCTGTGTCCCAGCCAGCTGGGTCTGTGACAGAGTCAGCAACTGCAGGAACGGAGAGGATGAGCAGGAGCAGCTCTGTGGTGAGTGGTTTTGTTGTGAGCATCCCCTCTGCACCGATCTTCCAGCTGTGAGACAGCAGCTGTGGTTCCTCTAACCCTGCTCGTGCTCCTGGCTGCCTACATGAGCTAAGCCTGATAAGAGCCTTTGTAGAGCAGATGCTGAGAGATGGCACTGCCCAAAACCCAGCAGGAAGCCCAGGAATTAAAGACTCCAAGCTTGTCTGATCTTTCTAGTTTTTGTTTTTTTAAAGCATGATGTAATTTTCCTCCATCAGTGAAGCTGTATGCTTACATGGGTAATTTATTGTTCAGTCACCCTGGAGAAAAAACTAAATAAAGCAGAAACCTGGGGCAGACATCCTGTGTCCAGTGACAGAACTTTCCCATTTGTTCATGTTCATCGGATACTGCAGGGGCAGTGTCCTGGCAGCAGCCTTTGGGGTGTGCCATCCCTGTTTTACCCTCTGTGTCTGTGCCTGGGGGAGTTAAGCAGGTCCTGTGTGATTGCCCCTGCAGGTGACTTGCCCCACAGCCTCCCAGGGTTCCTGGTTTTCTACTGCAGCAACCCCAGATCCTGGGTTTATGCTGACCAGAGGTGTAACGGGATGAACGAGTGCGGGGACTGCTCTGACGAGACGTGGAGCTGTAAGTCTGTCTGCTGGCTCCTGCCTTTCCTGCTGATGGGTTCCAACAGGCTGGACAGGTGTGGTGCTCGTGGATGCTGCTGGAAATGCCTGGAGGCCACCACTAAAACACAGAGCAGCTGGGGTAGGGTGTGAGGATGAACCATGCAGGCTCAATCCCCTGACTGCTGAAGCTTCTGTGTGGCAGCTGAGAGGGGAAAAGCTTTGTGCTCTGCTCCCAGTCCCAAAAATTGCTCTTCCTCTTTGGCTTGCTGATGTGGAGCAGTTTCATCAGGGTGTGTGGCTGTAGTTAGCAGTAACCATTCAAACTGGCCTTTGGTAGCTGGTCAGCAGATGGGTGGATCTCCAGGCTGGGCGGGAGCTGAGTCTTGATAAAATGAGCAGCAGAATTGTTCCTAAGTCACCCCCATGGTTTTGGGAGAAGAAAAAAAAAGGGGGAAAAAATTACAGTTAGTAGTTTCCCCCAGGATGGCCTCTCTGCTGTGGAGGTCATTGCAATGTCACACTCTGGTTGTCTCCCACAAGTAGCACCAAGCCAGTGTCTGCTTTGGTGGGCTCACAGTCACAGGGTTGTCACCAGCCACTTTTCTGCTGGGGGATGGAAGGATTTTGCCCATGGAAGGAGGGAGTGGGTCAGCGCAGCAGATGCATTTCAGTTCCCTGTTTTCTGTCCTTCCCAGTGGCTGCCTGTCCCCCTTGTGGGAAGGATTGGTGGAGCTGCAGCCCCGTGCACTTCGAGTTCTGCTCCTGCATCCCCAGGAGGCTGTGCCGGGATGGCATCCAGCACTGCCTGGGCTGGTCCGACGAGTTCCTCTGCACAGCCTGAATCCTGGCACCCATCCCTGCTGGGGACACCAGGGTGCTTCCCACACGTCACCCTGGAGCCTTGGGCTCCTGTCCTGCCCCTCTCTTGGGAAGCTCCAGCCCAAGCAAATCCTCCCCAGCAGCGCAGTGACCCCCAGCAGGGACCCAGGGCGTGTGGCAGCCCTTGCTGGACGCTGGCTGTGGGACAGCTGCCAGGAATCTGCTGCCATGTGAAGGTGACACTTCCTTCATGGGCAGCACTGACAGGATGCTGTGCTGGAGATGCTTCACCAGCCCCTGCTGGCACAGCCCTGGGCCAGGGCTTTCTCCTGCAGGGACAAACTGGGGCCTCTGCAGGCAATCACTTCAGGGACATTGAGAACTGACATCGTGGGGAGCTGCTGCTCAGGCCACCTCCTCCTCTCTTCTCAAACCATGAAGGCCAACACGGAGGGTGTAATGGCATGGAAAACTGGAGAAGTTTCAGGGATTTGGGGGATAAATCATGTCCCTGTGACAGAGTAGCTGTCCCTGATAGCCAGGGTAGGGAACTAGCATAATGTAAATATATTTATATTATTATATATTGATATTATATTTATAAATTTATAAATAAACGTGCTCTTCACTCAGGGCTGTGCAGTTTTGCAGCAGCAGGTTGAGAACAGCCATGGAGCTGGGATGGGGCTCACTGAAGCTGGAAAAGAAAGGAGGAAAAAGAAGCCTCAGCCTTGGAGCAGAGAGCAACAGAAAATCAAGTGCTGCTCCCAGGGTGGTGTGGGATGACACTGGATCTGTTTGCTGCTTGTTTTGTTCCTCTGCCAGCAAGGCAGGGTCAGGCAGCCAAGCCTTCAAAGCAGTCTGCAGGATATAGGTATGGATGTGACACTGAAATTTAAGGAAGATGAGGTTTTCTCTGCTCCTTTGAAAATCTCATCTGTGTCTAAACATCGAGGAAAACCCCACATTTACAGTGAGTACTCTTACTTTTCTAGGCCCAAAATAAACATGAGGTGATCTTTTTCCTATTGCCACCCCAGGTCATAGATATTTAAAAATAAACCCTGTTCACTCATTTCTTCTCTGTCCTCTGATCTGTGATCTGCAGCTCTGCCTGTCACTGTAACTCAGATCAATGGTGAATGTTGCTTCTAATTTGTCACTGGGATACAGCTGGAAATCTGAGAGATCTTTTTTATAAATAGCTTTACAGTACTGTGACTCACACTTCACCTGGAATAAGATGGCAGAACTCTGCATGGGGGAATGTTAAAGCTGCTTTTACTCACCTGTCCCTCTCCAGGCCTGGCCAGGGTTCACAGCTTGTTTTCTCTGTGCCAGTGCAGTAAGGATTGAACTAATCAGCTGTTAAAAAAAAAAAAAAAAAAAAATTACAGGAACCCTCATGCTCAGCACAGGGCTCAGGTAATGGGATTGGTAAAAATAGGATTGGTAAAAAAGTGTGCATCTCTCCATGGTCAGATCTCCAATGTGCATCTTCAGTGGTGGAAGGGGTGGCCAAAAATTCCATGATGGCAATTGCTCCAGAAGCAGTTTGAGAGGGAAGATTACACATCTTCCTCCCCACTGAGCCGCTGTTTTGAATCACAATTTGTGCCATTATTTGTCTCAGCAGAGAGCTGATGTAGTTGTCAGGGGAGGGTATTAATAGCCTTGAGTTTCTGGGAGAAGAAAGTAGGGTTTGAATGCAAGTGTCCCTGTTTTGTTTCTGTGTAGTCCTTTTTTTGAGGTAAATTCAGCAGTAAGAAGACAAAGGGATTTTGTTCCTTATGCATTTTTGAGCTCATTTTGAAGTTCATTTTCTTGGCTTCTTCATGGTTTCCAAGGATGTGCTGCTTTTCTTGGTGATGAATTTCTACAGCAGGTTGAAAACAGTGTAAAAGGAAGAAGAATCCTCTGAAGGAGCACTAGTAGGGGACACCTGGAGAAAATCCTTGGCCTCATGAGGCTTAAGAGGACAAGGATGAGCACTGTGCACCTCAGCCAATATTGATGGAAACTCAGGGCAGGAATTCAATGTTGAACAGTTACCTGCAGCATTACAGCTGCACAGACCAACACAGAACAGGTCTGAGTGTCCAGGTGATTTACAGCTGATCTGCATAAATAATGCTTGAGTTATAAATGCCCCTCGATGTTTTCAGATGAAGCAGTTTAGTGTATTGCAGGCACACTGAAAATGGGTTTTAAACACAGAATTATCTCAGTGCAGTGAATTTGCTTGTAAAGGAGAATATATTACAACTGCAGAGCATAATCTCTACAGTAACCTCATTCCAGCTCTCATTTCCTGAGCTAAAATGAGAAAGAAAGGGGATTCGTGTTCCACTTTGGGCTTCTGCAATTGCTGTTGGTGAGGTGTTACTGCCTCTGCCTCCTTTCCCAGAGGTCTGTGCTTATCCTTTGTGCTTCCTCCCTCTGCCACAGCCCCGTCAGCACAGCCTGCTGCTTTCAGGCTGAGGTTTCTGTTCTAGCAGCACTGTAAACATCCCACAGCACTTGACAAGCCCAGTGCAGCTTCGTTTCAGATGAGCTGCAGTGATTTGTGTCCTGCCCCTCGAGAGGCAGGAGAGGAGCAGGGATAGGAGCAGCTGCTGTGGTGAAAAACACCTTCATCAGAACAGTTCGTTAAGGATGACAAGAACTTTATTTGAAAAAATTATTATGTATTGAAAATATACAGTAGCATTATCAACCTTCTTGTCTCTATCCCTCCCCCAGCACAGGTTACCCCACAGGCACGTCACAGCAACCAGATTTAACAGCACTTGTCTCCTTTGTCACTCCCTCTCAATATGTCCAAATCCTGTCATCAGCAAGAGAACAACAAACAAAAGACCCACTTCTTTCTGACTCAGTAGGTATTTAACAAATCCCAGTCCTCCACAGTGAGGCACAGATGCTTCTGTTTGGAAGTCCTTTCTGTCTCTTGTTCAGCCAAAGCTCTTTTTTTATTGTTCTTTAATTCATGGCTGCCTGCAACCTCATTTTTCAGAGGTAAATGGCAATTTTGAAGGTTTTCCTTATAAAACTGCAAGTTTCCAGATGCTTTAGTTTCTGGCTCCACCAGTGTGCATTTGACTACTTCCTCAATTCTGTGTGTCTTGCCATCTACAAGCAAAAAAAAAATCAAGTTTAGATTTGGGAAAAACAGAATTATGCTGTAAAATGCATAACTTTGTGGTACAAATTTTTTGGCCAAGCCAACTTGGAGATGTGAAGAGGAAAAAATACCATTTATATTTTGGACTCAGAATTTCAAGGAAAAAAACTCAGCTGTTATACGTGCTGCACTTGAATTATCCAGCAGTCTAACAAATGAAAAAAACTTAAGTACACTGCAATGCATTAACACAAAGGGCTGAAATTGCACACCTGAGATGTTGTTTGTACTATAACCCCCAAGAAGTATGGAAATTACTCCTTGTATAAAAGAAAACAAATCAACTCTGTAGTGTCCATGCAGTTACATACAGAAGTGAAGAGCTGCTACTCTGGATCTCATGTTGTCCTGGGGCTTCATGGCCTCCATAACTGCCTGTTCCCACTGCAGAACTGTCTGGAAGAACAGATGAAGCAGTCAAAATGTGTCTTGTAAAATTTGCAGAAATGGCATTGGAAACCACCCCATCCCTTGATTTTGTATTCTCTAAGGCAAGATTTTAGAGAGTAAAAGAAGTTTAACTCCCCTTACCTGTTCTGCCCATCCCTCTGTTTTGCAGTTACTGTGATCAAATTCTTTCAGAGGCACTTTTGAGTGAACCAGGCCTATCTGCATTTGGAGTCGCTTTATGACAGCATCAACATCCTGGGAAAAAGGGCAATGAAGCAGTCAGAGGCCAAGAACTTCTATTATACTTGTCCAGTAAACTTTTTCTGATGATTTTTACCTTGAGACCTGTCCCAGAAATGTCCAAACAATTCAATTTCTTGAAAGAAAGAAGGTATCTAATTCCCACATCTGTGATTTTAGGGTTACCTGTAAGGCCAAGTAAAGTTAATTTAAGTTGCGTGATGTGGAAAAAGTTGATCAAAATACCAAGGAAGTATTTATTCCAAAAACAAATACTGGAATTAATACTGGACTGATTTTCTCCCTCTAATTATCAAAATACAAATATTTACAATACCAATTCTCAAACTCCTAAGAATATTTATGTAAGCAGCAAATGCCTGAGACTTCAGGTCTGCCCTGTGCCTCCTGGCAGCTTGCTGCTGAAATCTGGGGTTGAGCACTTGGCTGATGGGAATCAACAAATTTATTTTATCCCTTCAGTGCTAAAGAGGATAAATTCTTTATCAGAATGGACACAGGTTCTTTCTGTTATGAAACCATGGAGCAGCACTTACAGGACAAGTCCAGCACCAGCAGATTCTCCAGGCCCTTTTTCAGCACACGGACGGGCGCTGTCATCCTGCGCAGGCCGGCATCTGACAGGGAGTTGTCCTTCAGGAGAAGCCTTTTCACACTGGCAGGAGAGACACAAACATGCAGTTTATGGGCATTATTTCTGACAGTTTTGCAAAATGTCCTGAAACTCTGTGTCAGAAAGGTCATCCTGTGCCAACCCCTACAGGGTCACTGTAAAAAAGCAGTGGGAAAGGAGCTTGGGTTAGCAGGACTAACAAATATCTTTATATTTCTAGCTCAACAGAAGCACTACTTGAGCAGCTATTCCCACAGCTCCAGTGACAAACTGATCCTAGAGCCAAACATTTGCCAACAGAGACAATAAGCTTCTTTATACCCTGAAGTTCTTTATACCAAGGCTGCCAAACTGAAATGCACTCAAAACTGAGAAAAAATGCTTGGCAAAATGAGAGAGGGCAGATTCGGTAAGTGATACAGCAATGATTTTAAGAAAATAACAAGGTATTATGACAGAGATTAACAAAGCTCAGGGAAAAAAATCACACTAAAGTGCTCTCTTCAGAGCACTGCAAGACAAAACTTTGATGAAAAATGCACCAAAAACTTACAGCAACATAATATCCTTAATTAGCAATCATCCTACCTGTTGTTTCCAAAATTTTTTGTCATTCTTTGGTACCAAACAAATTTACTTTTTTGAGACGTTAACTAACCAAATATTCAACTTCCTCCTTGCAGAAATCTTCATCTAGAACACCAGTTTGGTTAAAAATTTGGCTGATAAAGCTCCCCCTTAAAAATGGGAAACGTAAAACTGTTTGAAATGTTAAAGATCCATTTTTCACCCAGACAATGAAAACTATAAAGAGTGGATATAAAACATGAGACAGTAAATTATCTTGCATGTTTTTAGTACTTTTTATGATTCAGCATGTGCTTTGTACAATAAATTCTGTATTTTGTTTGCCTACAGAACAGGTTTTATGAACAACCAAGATCTTCAACCTTACAGTCTGCAGCCTGTGAAATTTCCCTTTAAAGTCTCAGCCTGATTCTTTGAACTGCTTAGTGGTAGGAAAGAAAGTGTCATTTTTAGCTCAAGAAATTGGTACCTAGACAGGGCCTCTTTGGTGAGGTGTTCCAGCAGCTCATGTTCATCTCCAAGTTTACAGCAGGAGAGATCCAAACACGTCAGCTCCCGGAAAGACTTAATTTCTTCAAGCTTTTCAGAGATAACCAGGTATCTGCAAAGCCAAAAAAAAAGAAAAAAGCCCTCAGTGCTCAGGCATGTAGGGAGGTGTCTACATCCCCAAGTGTCATAAGCACAATGCACTCGTTTCTGCTAAGTACCTATGTGAAAATTGACAGAAATTACCCAGCTGCATTAAGTACCTCTTTATGTGCAGCTGGCACACAACATGTCTGAATTCCCAGTCTTCTCCTTAAATCGCTGTCATGGTTTTGATTTGATGCAAAATATTGCACTAACAAGACTTCAACTTGCAAATATTGCTATTAGGAGCTTCTTTACAGATTATTGCTGTATTATTTCAAAATAATGCAAAATATCCCACTTTTTCATAAGCCAGCTCCACAAACTGCTCTTCCTCAGTGTCTAGGCAGGGTATAGACAAACCCACATTCATCCAGGATTAAAATCCACCTCAAATGTTGATTTTAAACAGGACAGAATAACTCGTCAGCAGCAAAATTTGACTTTTTATATATGTCAATAAATACTTGACTAGGGGTAAAAGTCCAGGACTGGCCAGAGCTGTGGCTCCACCCTGGGCAGCAGTTACACAGTGGGTTTTTTTTTTTTTTTTAGCTGTGCTGGTTCCCTGCTCTGATTCACTCAGCAGCCACGCAAACATCTGTGCTGGAGCTATTCAGTAGGAGGTTCAGAGATGGGAACAAACCACTGAAGAATGGCAGGCATGAGTATGCAGTAATGAGCACGTAGCCCTCAATACCTCCCCTGCAGTCACCTCTTGCTGTCCCTGTGGCAAGACAAGCTCCAAATTCATCGATCTCTCCCGAATTTACTTCCTATTCCCCATGGCAAGACACACCCTGAGGTCAGCATCTTCACTGCATAAACTGGGGGTGAGTATTAATTTGATCCCTCCAGGAACACCTCTTTGTCCATGCAAAAAGGGGACCTTAATACCCTCCCAGTGTAATTTTACCCATGAAACCACCCCTCACACCCCTTTCAAGTTCAATTTGGCTCTGCAAAAAGCACAACGTACAGTCAGAGCACAAGCCAGTTCTTGAGAAAGATTATTAGCTCATGGGGGTTCTTGAGAGGAGAGTAGGCTCTTTTAGAAGTAAAATTCATCAGAAAATGCCTTTAATGCCTTACTTCCTGGATTTCAAAGACTTGATACTTAACTCAGCTTTCTGTAATGGCAAAAGATGCCAAAAGTAGTTTAATTTCTAAATAAGGCCCATAAAACTATCTGTGCTAAAGATAAAAAGGGAGTAGGTTTAAAGGATAAAACAAAGGATAATTGACTTCTCCTCAAACATTCCTACTGTGCTCAGAACACCCTTGGCACTTCAGATGAGTATGCCAGTACTTTGATTTTAAACTGGATAAACCATCCCTTTTTCAAGTGTAGAGATGGAAGAGATGGGTTCTATTACTGGGAAAGACTTCAGTAGGAGCAAGGCTTAAAAAACATAATCCAGTTTTAAACTTGGCAAGACTCTTTCAGAGAGAGATGTGGGCATCAGGAAGATGGAAAAATTAGTCCTGGACTGTAATCAGGACCTTGTTAAAATACATTAAATATGGGGGTGGCAACAACAATTAAGGTAAAACCTGCCTGATTTCAACTTACCACAAGTCTGTATCTTCTTCTGAGCCCCCAAAATAAGACACAACAGCAAGCTTATAGTTAGTAAACCAGAACAATTTGCAAGGGTGTATTTTATCTGTTCAGTCAGCTAAGTGTGTCGAAAAGCTTTTAAACAGCAATTACAGAAACATCCCATGAAATGCCTGAGAAGGCACTAAGCACATGGATTTCCACCAAAGTGCTGATTATTATTGTTAAAACATAGTTGCAGATTTAATCCTCCACATAAGATTCCCTGTTGGTTAAAAGAGATGTAGGCTGTTACTTCTATTATGATTTGTATCTTAAAATAAAACCTGCAGCTGCACTTGTAGGAAAGGGATGGGATAAAAGGCAGCAAGCACAAGAATCAGATAAGGCTCAGGGCATTTCATTAAAATTAAGTGGTGTTATAAACTCAAAATGTATTTTTATTTAATTTAATTTAGGGGAAGCTTGAAGTGTGCTAGCAGAAGTCCTAGCAGATGACAAGATTTGTTAGGGGACACACTTACCTGTTCCGCAAGCACAGTGAGCACAGCACCAAACTGCCATAGGCTTCAGTGAACTTCTGCAGAGCTCTCAGTCCTGTCACTGGCTCTGTGAACTTCTGTCTTGCTTCTGCTGCTGAAAAGAGCTTTTCAGCAATCTGCTCTGGGAAACCAATCAACGAGTCAATGTGATCAACATTGTCAGAAATGTAACCCAGCACTAGGCTAAAGAGGGACTTGGCCGAGTAGCGGAGGTTCCCCTCCTTAGTGTATGTGAAGATGAAATGATCAGTCCTCTGCCTCCTTGCCCTATCGTCCTCCCTGTTCATGCAAAGCTCCACTGAAAAACTTCTGGAAAACAGACTAAAAGATCTTGCTTTGGGAGTGACATTGTGTGTGCCGCCTGCACCCTGATTTACCACGTGCAGCTTCCCATTTTCACGCACGTATATTGGCCCGGTATCCAAATGGCTTTCTGAGTGGAGACAGTACGACATTCCCCTCGACCAGCTCTGCAAAAACAAATCACAGACAGGTGAAGAACAGCCACAGAGGAAAACATGACGCAGGGAAGCCCCCAAAGCTGGCAGCTCCCCTTAGAGCCCTGAGCGTGGCCACGTAGCCCTGCGGTGCAAGGAGGGGAAGCTGCGTGGAGCAGGAGTGTGAGCCGCCTGCCACGAAACCACCCACCCCGAGTGGGAACTGGACCCCGGCCTTGCTGAGAGGCCCAGGATGGAGATAGGAGCAGCGGGAGAGGGTCTGGGGTTGAGTGAGAAGTGTCCCCACAACCAGGCCTGGCTCTGCTGCAGGCAGGAGGAGGAAGAGGAGGAGGGCACATGTCTGACTGCAGCTGGGCAATGGAGCCCGCTGGAACCTCCCTCCCGGGGAAGGTGGACATCTCCCGGTGCCCCGGCCCCGGCCGGTGCCGGGGGCTCTGGTTCGTGAGCGAGGTCCTGCCGGGGGCAGGAGAGCTCAGAGCCGCCGTGGCGAGGGGCAGGACAGGGACGGGATCCCCTCAGCTCCTGCCCTGCGGGGCTGGGGATCGGGTCCTGCGAGGCGGGAGGAGATGGGGCCCTGCCCGAGGGGGGCCGGGGGTACCGAAGGGATGGGGAGGCGGGTCCGAAGGGATCGGGTCCAGCCCGGGGCGGGGTCAGGGGCTACGCTGGAAGGGTCTGTGAAAGGATCGGGTTGTGCCCGGGGCTGAGCACGACGTGAGCGGGCACAGCCCCGAGGGGCGCCAGGGGAAGGGGCACAAGGAGAGGGGAGCATTGGGGACATGGATGGGGCACCCCAGCGG
>VZUI01021565.1:0-23119 GCA_013401135.1 Cettia cetti
CTATCTATCTATCTATCTATCTATCTATCTATCTATCTATCTATCTATCTATCTATCTATCTATCTATCTATCTAAACAAGAACCCTATCATTCAGGCAAAGAAGAAAACCTAAAGGTAAAGAATGAAGGGACAATAGAAGACAGTGCAACTAAAGCCTAATTTTAAAATTCAGAGAGCTTAAAATCTGATTAAAGTAGTTCTTTGTTATTTTAACAGTAAATATTCTGCACTGCATAAGCACTAGAATTTTCTTGCTAACACAAATAAGTATTTGCCTGGAAGTGATCATCAGCACAAAATTTTGATGAGTAACATTCAGCCTAATCATAATCTGGTTTGGGTTGGAAGGGACCCTAAAGATAATCTAGTTAAAATGCCCCTAACATGGAAGGGAACACCTTCTACTAGACCAGGCTGTGCAAAGCTCCATCTAGCCTGGCCTTGACCAGGAATGGGGCATCCACAATTTCTCTGTGCAACCTGTTCCTATACCTCGCCACCCTCACAGTAAGGAATTTCTCCCTAATATCTAATATAAACATATACTCTTTCAGGAGATCATCTAGAGGGAAATTCTGAGTACTTAAATAATCCTTTTTTCTTATTACTTTTCCATTTAGAACGCAAACAGGACCCCAAGGATTCTGCCATTGAGTAATGGTGCATGCAAATACCATATTTGTCTCCCTATTCTTCATATGTATCAGGTTATATTTCTCCTATATTCTTTATTTTCAGTTTATAACAATGGGCAATCATCGCTGGGGGGAAAAAAAAAGAAAAAAATAAGTGCATTTTTCGTTTGGAACTTCTCATTAAAAATCTCTCTGAAACTAGTGACTGTGTCCTTTGTGTTAGGTCCAGGACTTAATCCTCTTTTGAAGTTTCTTAGAGAAATTGATGGGAGCAAAAGCTGCAACACATTTCATTTCCCTTTCAGAGGCATATCTGGAAACCTTGAAGGAGGAAAAATATTTTCATTTAACTGGAGTAGGTCTGATCTCTGCCAGCTGAAGCCCTGCCACCAACCTCTCCTCTTGTATTCAAATGTTTTTGAGTAGAATTGAAGCTTAACTCATCTTTGCAAGCAAAATATCTCACAATACTATTTTTAACACTCTCTTTCCCAGGGAAGATCAAGAATGAAGTAAATTTTGCCTAACCAATGCCTATTCCAAGCCACCTTAATTTTCTTTTATTAATGTGTTTTAATAAAGCTATTCAGAAGAAGCTAACTGGGCTTTATTTGCTTTACATGATATTTCAATAAATTCTTCAGAAAGACAAAATCAGAAAATGAAGTTTAGCATTTTTTTAATTTGTCCAAGGTATACCATAAACCGTGTCAGATAATTTAAATATATCTTTTACTTGTGTTATTACAAACCCAACATCTTCAGTAATTTACTCACATAAATGTATATGCTAGAAAATACAGACATGGGGACAGAAAAGCTTTAAGGATGAATTATTTTTGTATGACACAAATATGCAGATTTCCAAATGACCGTGACTTAAAGGAAATGGCAACACCATACTCGTGTTATCAAGACAAATATTCCTACTATGAAGAGCAAGTTAAGTATCTAACCAGCCACTGTTTAAAATGCCACTGAAATTAACCAAGTTATACACCTGTGAACTGGATCAGGGACAGCTTACAGTAATGATTTTCTAATAGCACATCTCCAGATGGCTTATCATATATGGGGTTTTCTGCTTGGGGACCTCAAAAGACAAAATAGGCATATGGGTTAGTTTTATAACTAAATGGATCTGTTCCAAATGTAATTCATCTTTAATATGTCTAGCAGAAGACATACCTCTCTACTGGCACCTTTTGGAAAACTATATTTAGATGTTTGTCTCACAGAGTGTGTCCTTGAGACATCCAGAGAATTGCATTTGCACACTTTGTGCTGCAGTAATGTAAATACATCTTATTACCACTTGTTGAATATTAGCTGCATATCCTTGCAAGCATTTCCCAGCTCAATTACCAAGTGAATTACCATGAAATAAGAGTTTTTCAATGACAACAGCATAACACTCTGTGCATGTATTATTTTCACTCTTCTGCCTTCCTCTTTAGCACTTCTGAATATACTTGGAGCTTATTTAGACCCTAAAATGGAACCTGCTAATTTATGACAACCTTTGCAGCAACTTTACATAATTACAGCGATGACCTGCTATGTCAAGAAACTGAAATAGTTAATGATGTACTGCAAAACCTCCTTGAAATGCATAGTTCAGGTTTGTTACCAAAGAGAATGTTTGGTTGCAATGGAAGGCAGGTCAGAAGTTGTCTGTGGTATAGCAGGAGGTAAAGAAAATGAAAGAAGAGTCTGAGGAATCAGCATTTTAAAGAGACAGCGTGAATCAGAATCTTACAGATCTCTTCACTGATGCTTTTTGTGCTTTTTTTGACACTGTGCACAGCTGCAACTGTGCTTTGCTGTGTTTGAATTATACATTGCACTGCAGGGAGGTGCAAAGGGGAGGGGCAGCTTTCGCAGCCCTCCAGTGATTAAGCTCTTATTTTTTGCCCTTTAGAGCTCTGAAGAAAGTTCTGCTATGTTGCCCCATTTTGCACAATAAATTAGTTCCCAATAGTAGCATGTCATAGGAATGCCTGCATGCATAATCATAGGAAAGTCGACAGCTGCCAACTGCCCATCGCACAATGGCTTGGATGTTCTGGGGTGCCATCCCAGTCCTAACAGAAGGATTTTTCACTTTGCCAGGAATGTGTAATTCTCACTGTCAGACAAAGCATCAAATCTGTCTGTTAGTGAAAACTTATATTTATTCAACATCTGTCCTAAGGGCATCCCAAAATGCTGTTTGTTATACATTAAAACTGTTATTTAGAAGACCTATATGGTAATGAATTATTTTCCTTTACTTCATTAGCAAAATTCATAAAAGCCCTCATGTTACTCTAGTGTAAATGCAGCAGATGGCTTGTCAGGTCTGAATTCTGTTTCTATGATGTGGCTGTTCGAACACTATTTTTTGCTTCCTGCTATCCAAGGAAGTGGACTGCTGTGCACGGAAGAGAAATTAAAGTTAGAAACATTTGAACATACCAGCTTCTGAAAGAGACTCAGTACTTTTGGAATGGCGGTCCACAGGCTCTTGAGAATTTAAGGATCAGTTCTGAAAAGTTACCAACTAAGATGAGCCTGTTGAAAGCATAATTTGGTGTACAGGGCTCTGAGCTGCTGCCAGAAAGGCAGTGGGTGTCTGAGAAGAACCAACCACCACTGGTTTCCAGTCTCAGAGATTAGATCACTTCTTACCCCATCACTGAATTCAGTATAATCCTCTCCAGACCCTTTATTTTAATTTTCCAGGACTTTATAATTTCTTGAATACTCAGTAAGAATTTGACAAAATACTTTTTTTCTTTTATCATACTGGCATGCAATCAGCTTCTTTAGAAACTACTCCAAGAGCTCAATCAGAGGAAAATTCTGGCAACCACAAAGGGTGTTCTGGCACCCATAGCACCTTTCTATTTAAATTCTTCCCCAGTTTTCTTCAAACATCACTGTGTGCATTGACACACTTGCTCCTGAATTTAGGAAAGCTTAAATATGTTTTTTACTTTTCTCTTCTTGTCCTGTATTTATCACATTATGTATTGAGTCAAGAGGTATATTTATAAGAGGTTTTCAGAGGAAATATTTTTCCTTTCAATATGAGGAAATTAAAATATTCCAGATCTTGCCAGATTTTGCTTATGAGCGAGGATCCCAGGTCAAAATTTATAACTCAAATTATTTTTCTTCCAAAACCATTTTTTTTAACCCTTGACATCTGATAAAAATTGTGCATTTTTCACCTGTCCATTCTGAAGCAGGATGAAAATAGTGTCACAGTTTCAAAATTTCCAGCAAAATTCATATTTTATTTTCAAGACAGCTTCACTTCAAACCTGATCTTCCCACTGCTGATAATAGAATTTCAAATGTATAATCTCCTCAAGTCATAATTCAGTCACACTTTGTCAACTGGAATCTTCATTTGAAGAGTCAAGTGATGGGAAATACTGCAAGCATATTGAAAGGGCATGTGCTCCAAAGTCAGAGGGTTGCACTCTGCAAGATCAGTGCAAAATGTTGGCCTGTCTCACACTAGGAGGCCAACTGTTGCTTACCGTGACAGTAACACATTGTTAAATCTAAAATTTATACAAACTGCTTAGGAATTAAACATTTAGATAAGCTATGATTTAAACTCTTGCCAAACACATCATTTTATAACACATAAAACAATAATATTGCTGACTGAAACTTTATGACTTCCTATAAGAAGGCAGCAGTTGAGAAGAAATAATTTAAATAACAGATGTATTGAGTATTTCTAGAAATAAAAAATGAAAAAAAGCAAAATATATATGATGGACTGCATCTTCTACAAATGTTATACGTCTTCTTCCTGTTGAAGTCAGTGGTGAAAATTTCCACAAATTTTTATGGGGTATTGTGCTCAGGTTCCCTGGAAGAGAATTTCTAACCACAGGCTTCAATGTAGCTTCAAAAATTCAAGCATTATTGTATTTTTTTTGCCTTTTAGACTGTAAGCAAGATCTAGAAACATCATTTTTTTGCTAACAAAGTTCTGGATTTACTGAAAGAATTACTTTTCTGAACATAATGTGCATTAAGACAAAGTAAAAAACTTATTGAGAGCAACATTTAAAGAAATCATAATTTGTTTTTTTCTGCATAAGAATACCAGTACAATACTTCAGTGTTTTCTTTAAATTTTTCAGGAAAAAATTTCCCCTAAAATTTAAAAATCAAGTGATTGGGTTTTCAAAAATCCACCAGTGTATAACCCTTTCTATTTCCAAGAAAGCAGCACAGCAGTGATACTGATTGTATTATGATAATCACTGATATCCCAATGTGAAAGAACATCCAGTCCTAAGTATACAGAATAGAAGGTCTCAGTAGGCTCTTAAAATCATAGTTACAAATTCTATTTTAAAATAGGAGTATCCTCGGACTTCTAACATTTATTTTCTTTTTTTTTTTCATATTTTCTTTCTTCTACAGAGATATATTCCTTTACAGATTTCAGACATAAACTTTTACAGATGCTGAATTCCTCTCATTCATTGAATTCATTGAGACCTGTGGAGATCTAAGTCACTCTTCAACTGTTACAGAGGAAAAAAATTGACTTGAATTTAGGAAAAAAACTGTCCCTTGAGTTTTCTCATGAATCCTGAAGAAGTCTGTGATGGAACACTGCACTATTCTAAGACACATAAACCTTTAAGAAGGCAAGGATATTGACTCCTTCAGGTGGAGTCACCACGACATTTCAGAAGCAGACTGTGCTTTTTCAACATGGATATCATGATAAAATATCAATGTATCCTTGTACAATGTACCCAAATGCATGACAAGATACGAGAACAAAAAACTGAATTAATTTCCTATGCAGAGAAGCAGCCACAGCTAAAAAGGCCATTAATCCAAAATTAAATGCAACTGAATAAATAACATTCCTATTCTCTCTTCTTCCAAGGAAAAAATGGCTCCTATAATAACCTGTGTCTTTGAGATAAATGAATGCATTGAAGTTCTTAACTACTCTTTGATGGACTACAAATGGACACTGTGCAGGACAGTATTTGAACAGCAATGATTTTTCCTTTCTTCTTCATGTGTAAGCTGATTGCAAAGGCTTTAGGACCATAGATGAAATAGCTAAAGAGGTCATGAATCTTAATAGCTTCTAAATCAGAGATATCTGCAACTTACATGCTCTGACTGAAATGTGTATGGAATGTATAAATATTAATAGGTCTGGCAAGGACTCAGCAGATGAGCTGTCTAAAACTTCACAGTGGGAAGACTGGAGATTGAGGCTGCTGTGTACAAATCATCTGAGAAGTTCCTACCTGAAAATGAACTGTCACCATGTGTGTAAATACAGTTTTCCTGAAGTGATATTCAACATTCCAAGCTTTCCTGGTACCTAGGCATAGTATTCATCCATATCAAATGCCGTAAGTTTATTTAGAATGATGAACATGCACACAAGGTAAAGTGCCAGTGCAGAGGAAAGGAAGGATAACTTGTGCCATGTGCCTGAAGCTTGCTCTGATGAGTATTCTGCAATGCTAAGAGAACTTACTACTAAGAACCTTGAGGAAGTTCACTGCTGTGACTTCATTAGACTTCATACAAAAATTTTTAATACAGCTCAAAAAAGTTAAGACTTCAGACTAACTGGCAGAAGTAAATTTCTTCATCTGCATCTAGCTTTGGTGGGTCTTATATCTGACCTTATGGATGGCAATTTCAAAGTTATATTCATGTCTTTATTCTCATGACACGGAAACTGGAGCCTTTCTTGGCATAAAGCAAAATATGTGTTATCAGACATTGCTGCATGTTGAGAAAACTTTTCATAAAATGTGATCATTTCTTTAAGTTTGCAGACAATCCTGATAGGTATCTTTGAAATAGCTGTATGATCAAAAGAGAGAATTGGAGTAACCAGTATTTGTGCTGCGTGTGGACGTGGCTGTGCTACGTGGATGGTTCTCCAGGGAATGAAGTTACTGTATCACCTTCTTGCGTTTGCTCCTAGACTCTTCAGTCTTCACTTTTGTCATTAGCTTTTTTCATTCATTGCTCATTACATCCAGCTCTCCAAGCCTCCACCTTACTCCTTTCTGTTTGCTGGATGCTTTCAATTCATTCTGCATTCTGGTAGGCTTCATTTCATCCTGCCATCAATTTCTCAGCAGTATTCACAAGTAGAGGACAAAAAAAGCCCCTACTTTTCCTGTTGCTAACCTGACTCTGTCCCACTAGGATTAATGACATTTCCATTGTGGCCATTCTCTCTGAGGTTGCCAATAAGTAAAAGATAAAAGGGCAGCTGGTGGCTTTAATCTAAATAGTCAGAAATTCAGAGAAAACAGTCAGAAACTATAGTGAGTTACTGAATGAGGGCAGAAGTCATTTAGGCATGAAAAAGTCAAGGGTATATTGCATCAGAAAACCACCAAATTCCAAAAGAAATGGATCATTTTTCAAGCCACAGGAGGAATCTAACAAAGACAGCTAACAGAGATGCTTCACTAATGAAAAAAAAAAGCAACTAAGAACCACTCAGGAAATCTTGTAAGTACTGTAAAAGACTTTTTATTATGAATGTGAAAAAATATGAGATGAGGTACAGGGAGGTTATAGAAAAGGGGAACTACTGTCACCACTTCAGCCTGGATAGCATTATGTTCCAAAAAGCACAAAGGAAAACATGCACTCCCAGGAAGTCATGGATAGTGGACACCACTATACAGCTTAGATGCTCTTACTGTTAGCTCTGATCCTAATTTTTCTGACTGGAAATGTAATGATTATATTCCTTTCATTACACTGTCACTTTCACTGCTAAAATTTTTAATAACCCAAATTTCAAATACTTTTGTTTTCATTATCTCCTTTTCTTTTCCTTTTTTTTTTTTTTTTTTTTTTAAGTCATTCATTACAGTACTGAAAAATATTAGCATTCCATGCTATTTTTCCCAGCTGTTAAGAAAGAAGAACTGCCAAGGGACAACTAATTGCATTTTAAACTAACTCAGAAAGCTATACACAAGTGTCAGTATGCCTAAGGTTGTTTGTTGTTGTGATTTTCTTGTAGCTTTGATGTTTATTTTAATGTGTATAACTCCTTACTTAAATAGAACTGAAAAAAATACGTTTCTTAAAACCTAAAACTGGTGTTTATTTCTATAGACAATAAATTTTTTCTGTATGTGTTTATATAGATTACTCTTAAGCATCATCTTACATTAATGTGTCAAGAATTTTCACCTCAAAAGGGAAGATTGAAATCTTCAAATTGAAAAAAGGATGCATAGATCAGCTAGTAAAATAAAATTCAAAGAATGGTCAAGTCCATCAAGAAAGAAAAAAAAAGTGTGTATATTTAAAGTATATATATATGAAGTATAATTATACATTTTTAAAATATGCCAATTTTCATTGTTGAAAGATTTGAAATGTTATTTTTGTATTTTGAGATTTCTCTTTTAGCATTTTGTGAGGGATTCACTTCACTGTTTTTTTCTTAGCTTTTAGTAATTTCTTAATGGTAATTGTGGGTAGTGTGTTTGTACTTGTCCAGTGATTTCCTTTATTCTTCAGTGGCATCATAATAATGCCAATTATTATATATAATCCAAATCACAGCAGAGATAGGATTTTCTCTTGTTCAGGTGAATAGGTAACAAGAAACTTATTATGTGTTGTAAGAAAGAAAGCTTTTGTGTTGTAAAAAGGAAGAGAGATTCAGAATTAAAGATCCAGTTTTCCATTTGATCACACAAGTCCTCTGCACAAATATACTTTGCTAATCCCCTGTAATCTGAATGAACCTCTTCCCTAACTACCAGAAATCATTAGCAAGATAAAAATCTTTGTTGCCTTAATTTTATTACCTGCATTGACACTGGTTTAAATGTAAAGCTACAGAATTCATTGATCAAATGTAAAGTTAAGCTTGAACTACTCCAAAGGAAAGAGTTGAATTTTATTGGAAATCCTTCTGTAGGTAATGTGGATCTGCACAGTGGATAGACTTTCTTTAGAAAACAAAATGTCCTATCAGTACTAAGAAAGAACATGAAATATAGAAGGTTATATCTTATTTAGTATCTCAGGATGCTTCTGAACGAGAAGCAACAGGAGAATTCAATCCTCTTCACACTAACAATAGTCTGAGTCAACATAATAGAACCACTGGATGTTTCTGACACACTTTAGAAAGGAAAGAGATTATCAATTACCTCACTTACCTTGTTTAGAACAACAGCATTACTGCTCTTGAGAAAGAATACAAAGCCTGTACATGCATGCCTTACCTTCACAGTTGTCCTCACTACTAGGTGTACATGAGCTCCAGATGAATGTTAATAACTAAAAGAGGGTGCATTATGCTGGTAATCAGGAACAGAAATTGTACACCAGAAACAGGCTTATTCTGCAAACCACAGTCCCAAAAAGTCATTTCACATTTCCCTTTTACATTTACTTACATTGAAATTTGATACCTGGAAATTAAGTGGCTATTTAATAGGATATTAACTAACTTAGGCACCAAGGAATGGATTACTTTTGAAATAAACATAAATAAGTGGGAAGAAGATTATTTAGCAGTAGTTGTCAGCAGTACACAGAATATCCTAGGTGCTGTACTGAGTTAGACTAAGCAACATAACCTTTCCTGAAAAAAAAAAAAAAATTAATGGCAAGAAAAGCTAAATAAACATTAAGAATCACAACTGTTTTAAGAAATAATTTTTCAAGTCTGTGCCAGTCTTGCATTTGTCAATGTTTAACAGCTTCTGAGTAATTAGGAGTTTATTAAATAGAACATTTGCAAAACTTGTTAAATGAAAAACATCTACAAGAATTAACAACCGATGGGAAGATTTGAACAGAGCTACCAGATACAGAAACACAGCAGCCTAGGTGACCATGTTGGCTATCAAAGTGGAAAACTTTTGTACTATCTGTACACTAAAGTTTTCACTGCTAAGTAACACTTGAAATCATGATAATTTAGTGTTCTTGACTTTTGTATCTGAAAGAGTAATTGCCTAAATTGATCTCCAGTGGCAGAACTGAATTTGATGAGTGGGAGGAAGCACTGAAGAGATGCTAAAGTTCACTCTGAATTTACAATGACTTTTGTCATGATACTTGGGGTAAGAGGTGAGCTCCTGAAGGTAGGCAAGTAGCCTGCAAATGAGAACATCATGTGTGTAATGGAGTATGGTACTGAGATCCCTGGATTAAATCAAGCAAGGTGGGGTAGGGACCAGAAATTGCACTTTGATGCTATTATGAGACCAAATAATCTACACTGGGCTTTTGTTGTTAAATAATATATCACTGCACACTGTTCTGTCCATCAAAGCATCTGTAGGTGTTGTACTTTATCCAGTCTTTTTCTGTGTCTGCTCCCTTCAGAATCTTTGAGTTTTGGTTTGTGACTACATCTTTCAACTAACAGCAAGCTAAGGGGAGTCTTTGGGAAAAGAAGCCTAGTTTCACAGAGATGTGGATCAGGAATGTGAGACTTTCTATTGTTTGTCAAGGAACTGACAGCCACAAGCATAGCAAAATCCGTCAGATCCACCATGGCTTTGACTTGAGTATTTCCAGTCCTTGTAAATCCAAATATGTGAAGAAGAGAGGTAATCGTGACTTGTAGCTAGGTTGTTTGGTTTTTTGGGTTTGTTTGTTTGTTTGTTTGTTTTCAATAGCAAAGATTATCCACATGTGCTCAGAGATTAGACCTCTTTTCTGATTTCAATTTCCTGTAATTTGGCTTTCCTCCCTTAACTGTTGGACATGCCTCGGAATGTACACCTCTTTCTTTTGCTTCCTGGCTGGGAGACAGTGTTAATTACCTGCATGCTTTTTAAATCCTTATATTTACCAGATCACTTTTCTGCCACAATTTTTGTCCTCACGATTTCAGCAAACAGTATTGTGTTTGGAACTGTCCATAAAATCTATACTGGCATTGATATTTGAAAAAGCCTCTGGACCATGTAAGTCTGAGTCATTCTTAACCAAGCTCCACTTGGAATTGAATCATCACAGAATGGAAAAAAAAATTGCTTGATCGAAGACTAAAAATTCTCTGGCTCACGTATAGGCAATGAATTTAACCTTTAGAAGACCTTTGAGATCTAAGACCATCTAGATACTGGTAAACATTAAATGGATTTTTCTTTAAAGGATATTTTAATAAATCTCGACTAGGAAATCTTTCTTCTTTTGAGATTCCTAGAGAGTGCTCACCTACACTTCATTTGCCTGAAAGGTTTTGAGAGGAGGAGGGGGAAAGAAGAATCAAGTGTTGTCCCAAAGTTAAAATGTGAAATTTCAATGAAGCTGCCTCATCTTGTTTAATACAAATTTTAAAGAGAAAAGGTAACAATGAATAATTACATTGATTTTTTATAGTGTGGAAACTCAGCAAGGGAGTGCAAGTATTTTTTGTTATTTTTATTTTACAGTTTCCTGTTTTAGGTCAAGAAAGTTTTGAGCAAGAAAAGTGCCCTCAGAAGAAAGAAAACCTTTAAGAAATAAACTAAAGCACTTTAAAATAGTTGCTCTCAAAAAATAATCCCATGTAAATGTAAATCTAGAAAAAAAATAGGAAAAATAGGGTTTGGTTGGAAAAATAGGGATTGGTTAGTCCAGTAGGATGCAGCATAACTGGTCTATTCAGGATTGTGGAGAGGTGAGATCTTGCAGCTGAGAGCTGTAAGAAGTAAACTGGAGGTTTAGAATTGCTTTAGAGTGATCTTTTTCCATCTCTAGAAGCATGAACTCTGCATCAGCAGGAGACATAGGCCATAACTTTCGTGCATGAGAGTTTCTAACTTGGTATCTCTCCGGGACGGGAGGGATCCCTCTTCCTGAGCAATTCTATTAATCATGATGAGATTTACTATTGTGAGCCACCTTCTTAGAGGTAAGGATGAACTTTTCCTCTCTACCCACAATGATGTTGCAGGTGTCCAGCTTCAGGAGAAGCTACTTTAGCCTGTAGATCCCAGTTCCCCAGGATGTGTAAGTACAACCCTCAGACTCACTGAAACAAAAATGCTTGAATTGCAGATGCAATTTGTCCTTCCATTTTCCTTACAATCGTGCTTACATGTCATTCAATAAAGTCCTGGGTGAATCTCTCATCATCACCACTGAAAACTTGTCCTCAGTATATCTAAAACACTGGCCTCAAAATTCTGACTTTAATTTCTGGGTTGGATATTCACCCACCTATGTGCTGCTGAGCATCACAGTGTGTAAATGTCACAATCTGAAAAACTGTATTTATGATAGGGCATGTCATTTCCAAAATTAGTTTTGATATGGAATTTCAAGGACACTGAAGAAGTGTCTTCCAGAATTCAGGCAAAACTGCCAATTGTCTCCGCAAGAACTCCTGCCCTCTCACCTGAGAGGTCTCCCCTTCCTGCTCTCTCCACCTTCAAAAACAAGAGAAGTCACACAACATTAAAATCTTGTGTAAAATTTACACTCTGAAATATGTAAATTCTTTTTCTGCCACTGAATAACTTGTCCCTAACCCAAAACAACACAATTTAGCACTGCTCAGCCCTGCCTAACCTAACCTAACCTAACCTAACCTAACCTAACCTAACCTAACCTAACCTAACCTAACCTAACCTAACCTAACCTCGTTTTTTTGCAGCCTGAAGTGTGGGTTTAAATAAGGAGCCTTTTGAAAGATTCAGTGGTGCTGGAGTGAAGACACTTCTGATAAAGCTAAAAGCTGATGCCAGAATATATGCATAATTCTGCTTGCAGTGCTGTGGCTGAGGGACATAACCAGTCTAAGAAATAATTTCTTAAATGACTGAAACTTGTGTGACTTGAACTCCTTTGTCATCATTCTTAGAGAAAGATTAAAGATTTATTGACAATTGCCCTAAAAGTTTCCTGGAGGGCCAGAACCTGTCAAGGAAGACAGGATTGAATTTCAGACTGTGGGCAGATGTGTGTTCTTGTAGGATGGTTCTTCATGTATTATTTCCTTCACTTCAAGACAGTAAAAAAATAATCCTCAGAGCACATAATAGTCTATAAACAATTACTAAAGTCCAAACCACAAACTCCAGAATGCAAAATAAAGGATTATGGAAAATTTGGAAAGTTGAGAAAACGTTTAGAGGGAAAGAACCAATGCAACTGCTAGTTAGATTTCCAATTAGCTCCATGATGAATACAAAACTGTGTTTAAGTAATATCCTTAATATTATTTAAATCAATAAAGACTAGGACATTTTAATTAGGTTCATAATGAAAAAGCTAATGACCCTTTAACTTCAGTCAGAACTTGTCAAGATAAAATATTTAAGTGTAAACACAAGATTCCTTGATATGCCTCAGGAGTAAGTGGAACAGCTAGAAATTTTCAATCCCTTTTGGGAACCACTAACACTACTGCTATTAAGAGGAAAAAAGCATCTGCTTTTTTTCCTAAATTTCTGTTAAGCTGGCAGAAATTGTAAAGCTATCAGAGAGGTTTCTTTATTTCTGAAGCATGTTAGCAATATTTTCAGAGAGTTTTGTAATGATTGGAGAGTTCTGATCTAAAATGTAGCTTTGAAGAATTCAAACATTAGTCTGAAAACTACCTGGGAAAATTTATATGGCAGTCATGTAATAGCAAGTAGAAGGCCAAGCTTTAAAGGACTTGCATGAGCTACAGGTAGGCAGGGCTCTATAAGCCTACGCAAGCACAGGTTCTCTGTGAAAGATTACCATATTATTTCAGTGAAAAAGATGGTCAAAAGGTACGTGAAAAAAAGAAAGCTTACTTTTTTAAAGAGCTTTTTTGCCTTTTTTAAAATGAAAATGTCATGTGTTCCTTAGTTATATGTTCTGCTCTTAGATGTCACTCTTAATTGTATCTAGATAGTCTTATAAACAAATAAGACATTAGCCAGAACAAAGAAGGATTTGAAAAGAACTTGAAGTTTCTGCTTGTAGACTCTTACTTTCAGTAGCAGATAATACTAGGACTCTTTTTGTACTATTTGAAATATTGCTCTGCCTAGTTTGTTTTCCAATCTCAACCTTGCATAAATTTAGATTTTTAACTACCTTTTTATTTTATGCAAAATATTAATTACTTCTTTCTGCCATCATCTATTATTCTTTATGTCTTTTCCATTTTGTTCTCACTTCCATATAATTTTACTCTATTTTGCCCAGAAGAGTTATGGAAACATGTCTTTCAGGTTATTTAGCACACCACCAGATATGACCCAAAGGAACCTGCTCTGACTATGTTGTTGGATTTAGTTTTGAAATTGCCCTGTGATGATCAGGGAGTTGGACTAAGTGGCCTCTAGGCTTTCTCTGCTGAAGGTTTCCTCAGGTTTGTGATGGTCAAGTGCCGTACTACTGACAAAGAAAGACACAGACACAGAGCGAATGTCCAAGTGGGAAAAAATTTGATTTAATTTTTCACTTCAATATTTATACAGTTATGAAAATGAGACCAGATTGGATGACAGGGTTCAACCTCTTCAACCACACTGGTCAAAGCTACAGTTAATCAATGTCTCCTCCTACCAGGAGGAAATGCTAACATCAGAAAGTCATTGCTATAATAATAGAATTGTTTATGAAAAATCTGTGACAACTCTGAGGATCTGACTCCAAGTATGTAAACATTTTAGAAGGTTAAGAAGAATTGTAGAAGAACAGGGCGACAGCCAAAATTGAAGAGGCATCAGGAGCGAGACAGCTCCTTTCCAGAGGGTCTGTTGGTGTGGACCCTTCACTGAGGTAGAGGACACTAATCATTATTCACAGCCATGACACAATGATCATTTTGGACTGCTAGTTTATATGAAAATTCATCCACATTTACTGGTACATTTATTGCTGGCTGTTTACAATCAACACTTTTTATTGGAAAGTAAGAAAAGAATTTTTTTCAGTATAGTATGCTTCAGTGTTCTTTTGTGTAGGTTAAAAAAGTTGGCAATGTAAGACTGTTTACAGGATGTATTTAAAACTACATAAATTGAGTTTCATTTTATGATGTAGTGTAAATATGAATTATGCAACTGTTGGCTCTTCTTAAAAATTCTAATTTAGCATTAGGAAGATAGCTGTAAATTCTAATTTCCCATCTGCTCACCATGTACCTACCACTTCTGGAGAAGATAAATAGAATTGTTTGCCTTACCTAATGCAGAAATAAACTATCATTCAAAGACTCAGTTAGACTTATTAGGAAAGATTTGCTAACTCCTTAGAAAAGACTCATAAATAACTTTTAAGTATCAGTACAATGTATAAAGAAACATATTAAAAACTGTTCTGGCACTTTAACCTATGATATGAGATGAAATGTCTTGTTGTTTCCATAGCAAAAACCAAACAACTTACAAATGTTGAACTTTAATTCTACTAAGTGAAGGGATGAAAATAGAAAAACTATAAGAAATTTGAAAAATAATAAAAAGCATAAATACCACTGGAAAAAGACTAGTAAGTCAGAAGAAAGTATCTATATTGAGTAATAAACATGAGTAAGTCAGAAGAAAGAACCTAGATTAAGTAATGAAAACTACTGTTTTTACAAAATTATTTATCTCAGATATCAAAACATCTAGGAAAGCACTAAAAAGGTTTTAACTCACAATGTCCCTACTTTATAGCACAATAGAGAGCTACAGAGAGCTCCTCATGCAAAATTCTTTAAAATATCCATGCAAACCTTGGCAAAAGCCAGACTGTCACAATGTTCTGTCTAGCAAATCTCAGGGGCCTCCACTCCTGCACACTTTACTTACAGGTGACTAGATGCAAACTAGACCTGGAAACTAAGGGGCAGGAAGGCAGTAGAGCCAAGTACCAGATGAATGAAGTTGGAAGTCTGTAGCCTCCACTGAGTTGTTGCAACCTCTTTCAGACTCTTCCCACTCAATTTTATGTTCCACAAGCCTCCATGAGGGCTTTAAAGCCTTGACTTGAGGCTCTCATCAACTCTCCATAGTATTTGCCCTCAGAAATGCACACACAATATGATTTAGCACAATATGGATATCTCCCCTGGGGAAAACGGCAAATACACACTAGAGTGCACCCAAAAGCACACAATGCAAAGGGCTTTCACTCTGACCAGCCCAATCTATCCCATCTGCCTTTCAAAGAGTTGCATGACCAGTGTAAAGCAAACGCAGCAACCAGTTTATTTATTTATTTATTTATTTATTTATTTATTTATTTTTCCCCTAGAGGCCCTGATTTTGCTAGAACACAATATGTCATCATGAAGCTCCAGCCTTAAAACATAGACTTAGACCTGGAGTTCTGTGCCTGGTTTCACTGCAAAGACTGAGCCTTTCAGCACACACATACTATCAAAGTCTGATGGGACTCGGGAAAAGGGCTTTGTCCATCTAACTCCCATTATGGGTTGTTACACCTCCAGGAATGGAAGCTGCTGACAATGCCAATCTTTTAGATCCTAACTTTTTGTCTTGTGTACTCATTCAACATGTAGAAGAGCTGAATGAAATTTTGCTCATGGGAACACTCAACATGGCACTTACTACCTTCTGGAAAAATGTATTAACTTTTGGCCTTATGGTTAATGGCTGAAGAAGTTCATATCTATGTTGTTGAAGAAAACATGTTGCATAGTTTCATTATTTGTTTTATTTCTGCTAATTTTTAAACATGTTCCTGACGTGTTACCATATCAATTACCTCTCGACCTTTTCCTATAATGATGCAAGTATTAAGAAGCCCAAGGAAGATCTCTCCCATACTCAAAAGAAAATGATACAGCTCTAGCTTCAAGGAAATGTCAATACAAGCTAGCTAGGTGGAAAACAAGAGTCTGCAAAACAGGGGTTAGAGAGAAGTAGTGCATTGTGCTCTGTGAAATTTGGAAATATTGCCAGTCTCATGACTTGTTAGAGTTTCTAATTTCTTTATTCTCTTTTAAAAGAATTTATTTTGAGAAAGTATTACTTTGACTGAGAAGGCAGAGAAATGGGAAGAAAGGGAACAAGTTTAATGATAAAAGAAGGAGAGAACATGTCCTAGAAGAATCTATGAAAAGCTGTTGGACCTTGACAACTTCATCACTAGAACTGTCAGGGATTTTTCAAGCAGAAATCAATTTAAAAAGCAAATGTCAATTATTGGACAAGGAATCTTCTCCATGTATGTTTTCTCTTTAACAGTTCTCCAGTGACCCTAGTGTGAACAATCTAGTAGGATTCTTGGCAACCTAAGGGCATTTGGTCCAGAGCAGGGACCAGCAGCTGGTCCAGTCTTTGAGCAGCCAGTTTGTCAGGGCCGTCTTTATGTTGAGACACCCTGGGTAAGCAGCAGTGCTTGAAAGTTCTTGGCAGAGCTTGTTTGATGTTTCCGCTTCACATCACTGAAAGATGGTAGGAAGACTTGGAACACTATCAAGCTTTGCCCAGTTCTGTACCTTGGGGTGTACAGATGAAAGTCACCAGGTCCATTGCCAAATGAAACAAAAAAGCTGACACGCATCATCCTGTATCAAATCAAGTAAAGTTTATGGTTTTCCTTTCTTCTTTCATCATTTTGCAGAGTCTTCTGCCTGCAAATTCACTGCATCTTAAATAAACATGCTTCCACATGTTTGTGCACTTATATATACACATAAAAAATTCAGCTGGATCATCATAAAAATAGCTTTTCTATTGGAGGGCTAGACTAGGTCAAATTAAATTCTGTGCCACTTGAATAACCTATTTGCTATTAAAAATAAGTTCAATTTCTTGAGAGAAGGAGCAGATTTGAATACAATGAGTTTTAGCACAATCCATATTTGCTGGGGACTGTATTGTTCTCTGTAAATCCACAATGCTGAATATTTCAACGCAGGAAACAACCTTTGTTTTATACGGGATAAAATACTTCTTTGACCACTAGGGGACAATATTGCTCTTCACTTAATTCATTTGTTCTGATGACAGTGGTAAAGCATTTTACACTATTTTTAGCAAACTTGAGTGTTAAAACGGTTTTCTTTAATACAAAAGAACACTTCGCCTCAGCATCTACAGTATTTCCACAATGCATGCTTTCATTTGAAACAATCAAAATATTTCTGTTTTAAAGAGGAATCAAAACCAAGCTTATTGCTGTGAAACTCGCTTTATTAGTGTACTGTT
The DNA here is from genome assembly GCA_013401135.1 of Cettia cetti. NCBI lineage: Eukaryota > Metazoa > Chordata > Aves > Passeriformes > Sylviidae > Cettia > Cettia cetti. The sequence continues at coordinate 17,767 of VZUI01021565.1, forward strand.
AAATGTGAAATTATATTAAGTAGTCGAATTTATTTTGGCACAAGGAAACTAGTTTTCTTTATTTCTCTGTTATTTGATGTTACTTTTAGGCTTTTGGGGGAGGTAACTTTGTTTGTTTTTTCTTTTCCTTTGGGATAGAAAGGCATTTGGTTGAAGAGCTCATCAGTAAAGAATTAGAATCAATTAATAATGCAGTCAGATGTGTACATGCACTGCATGACCCATCCTCTCTGTGCCCTACTCTGAGGCTCTAATTTGTTATTGAAGCTCCAACTTGCACAGTTATTGAAATGCATAGTTTCTAGTATGTGAGAAGCAGGAGAATTTGAAAAGAATACGCAATGATTCGAGGAAAAAAGATCCGAGATACACAGTAGGAATTTAGAATGATTTTGCTTTAATAAGCAAATTATTAGTCATTTTCCAAATATATGTCATTATCAGGGCAAGTAGCTTTGTTACAATGGAGAAAAAGATGAAATCTCAACAGATAATGCACATCTACCCATGCATGAATTAAAAGGAAATTTAAAAAAAGGAAATTAGTCCAAAGTATTAACCCTCTTTTATATTCTGCTACCTTGAATCACCCTTTTGCTATTATGTTTAACATAAAGCACATCCACAGTTTTCAGCTAGCTCAACTGTTCAGAAAGAGACTATTGAGTGTAACAGGCACATAATAACAATTTCAATCATGGCAAATATTTTATGTGACATAATTACTGGCTGTTTTATTATTCCTTATGTCAATAATGCAATTTGAGCATTTTTTCACCATCACTTTTTAAAAAGTTTAGTTGTCAAATATTTACCTTTTTTCCCTGATTACTTTGACGTGTACACTAATGCAGTTCAGATTTGCAGCAAGTCGTTAGGGTTACAGATTCATGCAGTTCATCTTTGAAATGCACCTCATCAGCAGAATTCTTTGTATTTTCTCTGCATTTTCCCTCAGGATTGCTGAGCCTTTGAGCAGACAATCTCCACCTAACTGCAGTTGTTAGCAGGACTAGCACATGTTTCAGATGATGCTCAGATACACAGATGTTCTGAATGCAGATATCCAGTCACTTAAACAGTCTGGATCTAGAAGGTACCCAAAATCAGTAGAGCTGGCCAAAGTCTTCAAACAAAAGTCTAATTTGCAGCAAATATTAACTTAACCAATTCAAAGGTAACAGATGGTTCTGTTGGTTCTAGTGATAATTTTTTTCTTAAGATTTGAATAAAAATCAGGCATAAAAATCAGGATAACCCTCAACTCAGTCGTTATGTAGGGATGCATGAAACAGAAGTACAAGGCCTTGAAATAAACAAGACACTCCAGTGATTAAAGCCAGGCCACTACATAATGTTTGTTAGTACCTCATCTATGTGTGCTTATCGTTTCTTATCAAAGTCTTTGAGAGCACTTGCTTCTAGTTGTACTTAGCTATGTTACTGCATGGAGGAAAACCCCACATTATCTTAGGTTAAAATGAGGAGAGTAGATACAAGATGAAATAATCTCTGAAACACACTCAGAAATTGTGCAATGGAGCTTGAAAATAATGCAAAACACTGAAATAAACAACCTACTCCTAAATCCATTAATCCAAAAGACAGCAAACCCCCAACTTTTTCAAAAAGCTGCCTGATTTAATTCAGACATTGGCAAACTATACTCACACATAGAGCCCAGTCCTCTGCGAATGGATCCGTGTGATGCCATCACAGTTGAATTCTTCTGCTGTGCACTATCTTTCTACAACACTTTCTGAATCTGACTATAGGATTATTAACATAATAATGGTGTGATGTTCTTACATAGTAATTCAGAATCACTTGTATACCATGAAACTGATGACAATGTAATTGAAGTAGTTCCTTCAAAACCATCACAACTTCCCAGTTGCTGATTTTGTTTTCTGCTTATAAAATGCTGCTTCCAGGGTCACCAGCAGAAGGAGCTGATCTTTACTTATATTAATTACTACATTATTTAGTTAAAGAAAAATTTTTATTTTAATCTTGAGGAATAAGACACAAATGGTTTAAAGAACAAATAAACCAGAGGGTTTCAGCTAAGTGTCATTAGGTAATGCTAATTCTAAGCATTTAATTACCCCCTGTTTTAATTATCTCATTTAAAATAAAATTATCCTTGATGATAGAAAGTTTAAGTTGGAGGAAGGAAAGGGTTTTTCTAATTAAACACAAATACCAGAAGTGTAGTTGTAAATTGTGAGACAGGACATTGATCAAATAACTTGAGAAGGAATAATTTCAGAAGCTGATGAACAAAAACCAGTGTATTTTAAAAGAAGGAGCAGACAGAAGTCTTGCCGTCTGCAGCCTATGGGGAAGCAGCTGGTGTTTGGTGTTTTGGGGCTCAGTTGTGGAAGATGTTTAACCCTGGAATTTCAATAACATTGTCTGGAAAGCTGTCATAGAGCAGGGATATCAAATGTGGGCAGGAGTTCTGGCAGGTGGAACTCATGGTGCTACAAACTCAGTGAGAATCTAAGCAACGATTCGTGTGTCTTTCAGAATAGAAATAAGCTAATACAACCTTGTGGCTGGCAATGAGAAAGAATGTCAGTGTGTGGGGCACAGCTTCGTATCATCTATTCAAGTCTCATGAGATGCATTCAGAACAGTCTGAAATGCAAGACAATGAAAATTAGTAAGAAACAAGATACAAAGGCACAGTCAATTATGTATAGGATATTAGAGTGTGAATGATTCTGCCTTATTTGTGATGTCTGCATATAAAAATAAAATTGCAATGTGCCTCTTTAGAATCTAATATCAGCTGGAGTTACATCTATTCCTGTCATTTGATCTTTTCATATCTGTTTTGCCAGCTATGAGAATAACAGAGGATGTAGTTGTTGTTTCCAAATTAAATCATAAACTGAGCTCTAGCAAGCTCTGCCTATGAGCTATAGATGACAGCACCAGTTCATTCTGACTGCTGTGAAAGGAATATGGTAGAAAAAACACTAGTGGCCTATTGCAATTCATAAATAATCTTTTTTTAGTCAAGATTTTTTCTAGGTGTTTTCTTGTAAAAGGGATGCATGTTTTGCATCTGCTTGTAATAGAAGTACATTCAGAGGCAGGAAAACTGGTAGTTGCTAAATATATTACCCAAATGTTGACAAATCTGCCAGAGTGGAGAGTTTAGTACTGAAATTTAGAAACAGCTTCTAAACAAAGAAAACCCAAATTTATGTGAAAATGTGAATACAAAGTTTAGTCTCATAAAGGTTTGCATTCTGAAAACAGAAAGTTTCATTTTGCACAAGGCCTGAATGACGATCTGAAAACTGTACTTTCTGCTGTCTAGTTCTAGAGTGGCTTAAATTTACTAGCTGGGTACTTCATCTGTTTTAAAAAGCAAAAGGCCTTTCAAACTGCTTATCAAAGTGTCTGATACCAGGTGCTCCAATTCTGAGCAACTCAGGACTTGACTCTCCTCTGATCATGATCAAAGTAGGGATAAAATTCATGTCCTCTAAGTTTAGATGTCTTTAATATTCAGACATCTATGTCTGTGCAAACCAATGGAAAGGATGCTTTATAAAGGGACAGATTTTGTATCTCTTCAAAATCAATGGAAAGAAATAGGTATTTCTGATGCAGAATTCAACTGGTCTGTTTTCAATGTCTATATCAGAAGATGGATCACATCCTTGATGTGCCCAAGTGGCTGTCTGCACTGTAGACATATAAAATAGATTAGATTAATCTTGCCAAAGTAGATTTTTGCTAAAGTCCCCTAAGGATTTTGATCTGATAAATGACCTCTCAGTGTGTCTTATGCACATCTAAAGAATCAAGGATACCCAAACCATTTTCAGGTATCTGCTTTTCATGTAATAGCCTAATTGGTTATTTATTTATTCAGGAAGTTGGAGACCAGCCAAAATTGCCCAAACCTCAGCTCTGTGTGGTTTAGTTACCTAAGGATCCTTACAAATAAGAGTGTACATCTTCATGGTATAAGTAGTGCTCACTGATGGAAACACTCTCAATTCCCATTTTTAAGGAAAGTCTCAATGCAAACAAGAATTTTAACTTCATTTAGACAAAATTAACAGAAATCTGTAACCTGTGGTTGGTGTAGTTTCTGTATTGTGGTACCTTTCATGTTTTCTATACTATGTGACCAGGCCACTTCACATTTATTCTGGTTTTTTGCTGCCAAGAATGTTTCTGTACTTCATACTAAAAGAATCATTGCATGAAAGGCAGTGTGTCTGTCCCATGTCCCACCTGTTCTTGTGCTCTTATTACAAAGTGGATGCCTGTCAGAGGTGGGATCTATCCCACCACCTTCCAAAAGCGCCGTGTTGTAAGAAGAGAGGGGACTTTTCAAAAATCCACCTCAAGCTATTAGTATAATTTCACTGTATTCTCAGTGACCAGGAAGCACCTTGGTTTCAGTCTGCTTCCCTGTTTGGCCAGGAGAAAAGCAGCCCTTAGCAGTAAAAAGGAAACCTATGGCTTTTTCATCTCCAGGTATGGACAGGTTGGTACAGCTGGTCCTGACTCTTCCCCAGCACGGAACCACTTGGCAGCTTTTTAAATAAAGGCAAATGTAAAACCAAGAAATTATTTCTTGCCTGTCCTTCCCTCCATGTTTCCATCTAAAGTTCTATTTTTCCTCTGTCACAAGAAAGTGTGTGCTGCTGAAATATTAAAATAAAATCAGTCATTTGTGTGAATAATTGTGAAGATTGTAATCTTCAATTATTCAGAGTTATTTATTCAATTTGATCTTTAAATTCACATTGTTTGGACAAGAAGGATAGCATAGGCATAGTATTTCCCATTTTGTTATTTCTCTTTCATTTCCTAAAGCTACTGAATCTACACACATCTTAGAATAGCAAGGAAAGTGATTACATGATTAAAAATGTAAAGGTCATCTGTTTAAGGCTAAGACTTTTGCCAGAAAGAAGAGGTTTTCATGAATATTAAAATATACACTAGTTAGAATAACAAAGTGACAACAGAACTATCACTAATAATGGAAATCAACATATTTTTTCAGTGCCAAAGGCTTTTTGAAATTACCAATTTTTTTACAATATTCATCCCAAAATGCTATTCTTTAGGAAATATTTAACCATGAAATTCTAGTGAAAATCTCAGTTTGGACATGAAAGTGCATTTTATATGGGAAAGAAGAACTAAAATGTATATATTAATGGTATTTTGAGCTTTCATTTTCCTCCTAAATATGTAAAAATATTTGATATTGCTAGGTGGAATTTTGTCCTCTTATCACTTCCTTCCTTCCTTCCTTCCTTCCTTCCTTCCTTCCTTCCTTCCTTCCTTCCTTCCTTCCTTCCTTCCTTCC
>VZUI01021571.1:0-11792 GCA_013401135.1 Cettia cetti
GAGCAGCTGTGGCTGCCCCTGGATCCCTGGCAGTGCCCAAGGCCAGGCTGGACACTGGGGCTGGGAGCAGCCTGGGACAGTGGAAGGTGTTCCTGCCTGGGGTGGTACTAGATGGGCTTTGAGGCCCCTTCCAACCCAAAAACATCTGGGATTCTGTATTTGAATAAAAGTTCTGTTTACATTGATCAAGTGGTTGCTGTTGGACAGGCAAAGTAAAGTACTCTGAAGAAAATACAGGTAGGAGTTTTCATAACAATGTCACTTGGAAGTGAATTATTGTGTGTTCATCAAGACACTGTGACAATAAAATTGAATTCAGGTGCCCTTAATAATTCTTGAGTAAAATTAACTTCATTTTATATTTTTTGCCTGTATCTAACAGTTCCTTCACACATCTTAGATGTGGTCCTTGTGATTTGAGTTTTGGACTTGATGGTCTTAGAGAACTTTCCCAACCTTAAAGTTTCTATTCTGTGATTTAGAGGTGCTCTGCTTTGGTTTTAATGGGGTCTGTGATTTGTTTGTGTTTGTTTTGACACAATGAGGCAGCCACAGCTTTTCTGGGCAAGGCCTGTGCCTGTGCCAGGCCCTCACCACCCTCACAGGGAACAATTTTGTTTTAATATCCAATACAACCCTACTCCTATCAGTTTGAGACCATTCTCCCCTGTCCTGTCACTCCATCCCCTGTAAATAGTCTCTGTGCATCTTTGTAGGGTCCCATCCCTCCTCCTGTCCCCACAGTGCTGCCTTTGGAGCTGGTTGAGGCTCCAAAATTCCCATTTTTCCCCACATATTTGGCTGATGGACACAGATGGGCAGGAACAGAGAGCTCTGGGGGTCTGCTGGTGGCCTGGCTTGGTGGCAGCAGGAGCCTGTTCCTTTTTCCCCCTGGGGCTGAGTGTGGTCTTGTTGAGCCCCAGGGTGACCCAGAGACATCAAACCAAGATGGTTTCAGCTCTCACCTTTTCCTGCAGGTCTCAGCTGTGTTTCCTTCTGGGAAGGGTGGTCAGGCATTGGAAGGACTGCCCAGGGAGGCGGTGGAGCCACCATCTGCATGTGGCGCTTCATGCTGTGGTCTGTGTGTCAAGGTGGTGTTGGGTGTCAGGATGGGCTTGGTGGTCTCAGAGTTGATTCTGTGGCTCTGTAGCAGCACCTGTGCATGGCCATTCCTGTGGAATCATTCCTCAGGACAGTCTCAGTGCCACTTTCGGGAGGGCTGTCAAAAGCACAAGTCACCCAGTGAGGGAAAACATCATCATTTCTACCAGCCTGTTCCCAAATTCCTGGGACTGCAGGAAGTGCAGCGTTCCTTTTAGGCAGTGATATTGATGTTCAGGGAACTGTGTTCCCTCCAAAAGCTCCCTGTGTGTGTGTTTTGTGTGCCTGACCTTTCAGCAATGGCAAATAGAGCAATGCTTTTTTTTCATAAAACACATTTGTCTTCCAGTCCTTGACCTGGGCTCAGTAAACGAAAACGTAGCAGAACTGAATCCCCACAGGATCAGGAGAGGGGCAGTGCAAGAAAAGGGGAAAATAAAGAAAAATGTACTGGCACCTGTGCTAAAGAACAGCAGAGCAAAAACCACTCTGTGGCTGTAAAAGTCACACTTCTTCTCAATTATTCCTTATCCCTGGTGGACAGAGGCTGCTGCCCACCCTGCTGTGACTGTGTGGGACACCACACTTCCCTGAGTGTTTTCTACTTGGGATATTCACATGTTCTAGGAACAATTTCTGCACCATTTCTTTTGCTATGAACCCTGCTAAGGTCACGTTTTGCCTCTGCAGAGAGGGAGCAATAATCCTCCTTTCCCTTTCCTTCATGAGAAGCCTCCTGTGGTAACAGCTTTAACAAGAGCTCATAAAAGGCTCCCTTTCTTTCAGTGATTCCCTCCAGGAATCTCCTATCGATTATTCTGTAGACAAAAGAGGGAACTAAAGAGTTGCCATGCAAGAATATTGTACAGCATGAGGTGACGAAAGGGAGATTCTGACTGCAGTTTTATTGGCATGAGAGTGAGTGGGGCTTGGTTCCTCAGATACTTCACATCAGGAAGTGCAGTTGATAAATTCAGGGGTACCGACGCAAAAATAGAAAATCAGCTGCCAATCTGAAACTCAGTGATTATTTCATTTCTGACACTGATGTTGCTTAAAATTGCTTGAGTGGTTTAATAGCAAAAGGTTTTTTCTGGAGTATAATTTGTTAAGCACTGTTAGTGTTTGATAAAATCTTGTTGGGTTTGCTGGAAAGAACAGTCCAGTGTTTCTGACAGGAATCTTTTCTGTGCAGGACACTGTGTTCAGGTGAGAAATATGGGTAAAGAGCAGGAATATTTGAGATCCTTGGATGAGCCTGTTTTCTTTCCTGCTTCAAAATAGGCACTGGCTGGTTAAAATGCAGTGATAGCAGAAAGGTTATTGGAAACTTTGGGGTCCTTGTCAGCTGTTGACCGTTTGCCATCCTTTTTGCTTGATTCTCTGTGAAACGCATGCATTTATTAGCACCTTTGCTTTTGGAAAGCTGCAATCTCTGTAATACGAACAGTTTGCACCTTGTAGGTTGTCACACCCACTTCAGGACCGAGGGAGTAGGTCAGGATGCATCCAGCCTCTTTCCCTGCCAGGATGAAGAAAAATCAGTCTCATTTCTTTCATCCTAAATCTTGTGAAGAAATGAAAAATCCTGGCTGTTGGGGAATTTTGAGTCTCCATCTGAGGGACATCTTAACTTTGACTGTTACCCTTTGAGTAACTATTTCTTAAAGGTTCTGGGTTTTTTTTTTTTTTTCATATATTTTCCAAAGTTTTTAATGCACAGTGACACAGAACAGGTGACCAAACACCTGGCCCCATGAAACTGAAGGGGGAGGTTTCCTGTATTTCCTTTTAATCCTCTTCCATTCTCCTTTGCTTTCCTGAGCAGATTTTGCTTTACAGTCATAAAGACATCATCACATGGAAAGTGGCTTCCCTGACAAAGGACTGGGAGTTCTGCCTTTGAATCCCTTCAAGGAAAACAGGGAACTGAGCCCTTCTTGCACTTTGTGGCTGGGAGCTCTGATATTCTGACTCTGAGCTCTGATAATTCTGATATCTCAGGAGCAGCTCTGTCTTAGGAGAAATTATCAAACTCTTGTGCTCTTCCTGGAGAGCCTGACTTGTGCTACATAGCAAACCTTCTAAAGGAGCATTGATCATCTCAAGGACACACAGGGGTCTCAGTTTTTGCTTTTCCAGGGCCTGTGTGTGAGTGCTGAGCTGTTTGTGTGCCCAGGCAGGGGAAGTGATGGAGCTGTGGGCAGCAGAAGGAGTCAGGAATCAAATCATGTCCTTATGAAACATAGGTGTGAGCTCTGCCTGGCTCTGAGAGGGGAATTCAGGTTTTCCTCCCTCTTCCTACTGCTGCTGGGCACCTGAGCCTTAATTGGGTGGTTTACAAGTGCCCTACAAACAGTAGCATTTTCATTCTTTGCTCCTGGCAAGTTGCAGTGTTTTACAACTGGGGACATCTCTGGACAGGGCCTTCAGGTGACTTTAAATGTCCCTGGCTGGGAAGAATGAGCACTTCATCAGGCATAACTAAGGCTGGCTCATTTTTACAGTGCCAGGCAGCAGGGAAACCAGGGCTGCCTGAAGCCTCCCTGTCAGGGTTAAAGCATAGATATCTTTTTTTCTTTTTTCTTTTTTTTTTTTTTTTTTTTTTTTTTGGCTCAATTTTGAGTCTTGTGGCCTTTGAGTGTACCTGGACAGAATATATCTCAATGAAATCACATTTGTTATTTTTGTTATAGAAGAAAACATTTGTAAGCATAGCACTTAAGCTATTTTATGCTATTTCTAAATGTAATCACAGGTGTCCTGAGAGTATTTAGTGATCTCCTTGAAAACAGGAATGGTTTAATTTAGGGACTCTCTGTTGAGAATGAAATGAACCATGGAGTACAGACTCTGAAGAAACAGCAATCCCTCCTGTTTTCAGGGTGTAATAGGTCCCTTCAGTGCAGCAGTGACTGCAGGAGAGTGCTGGCACTTAATCCTCTGAACAGGCTTCCCTGGAAAACCAGTGGAGGAGGAGTAGGGCTGCTTGCACCATTTGTTCTTTTCCAGGCAATTTTTCTTTGGGTTGGTTTAGTGTCAGGCTTTAGCAGTTTTGGTGAAGGCTGTGTTTACTTGTATATTGATAATCTGCTCTAGGAAAACACCTTTCCAGGCCTTAGTCTTTCCTGTGGCATCAGGACCCTGCATTCCAGCTGCACAATGCCTGGATTTCCCCAAGGTGAGACTTTGACAAGGTTATTCCAACTTCTGGTTTGTGTGGCTTGATTTGCTTGGCTTCAAAATGGAGAGAGGCACTTAAGAGAGTCCTGAGTCTGATTTCTGCCTGGTGTTCCTGCAGCTGGGTGCATCCATTTGAAGCACTTTAAGGTGAATTGACACAGGAGAGGCAGCTTGAAGTGCATTTGTGACCACAGAATCCCAGAATGTTTTGGGTTGGAAGAGACCTTAGAGCCCATCCCATTCCAACTCCTTCCACGGGGTTGAATCCCTTGGATTCATGGATAGCCAGTCAAGATTTACTTTAGTTTTCTATGCCTATATTTTTTTAAGGATAAATCAGCCATAAAATATTTTTCCCAAGCAAACCCAAGTGGGACTTTGTGCACTGGCAGCTTTCCATCAACGTTATATTGATGATTTGAAAGCAGGGCTGAAACCAGGTGTTAAATTGACCCTGCCTGAAAAAAACACCTGCACATTATTCTGTTCAAGTGGCCAAACAGTGCTGATGCAAGAGATCCCAGCATCGACCACACGAGCAGCTGGCATTAAAAGCACGCTCCCTGCATCCCATATTTGAAAGTTCAACAGGTCATTATGGAAATTTCAGATGGTGAAGCTGAGTCACTGTTCAAAAAAGGATTTGTGTAATTCCAACCGTGCTCTAAACAGAAATGACTGCAGCTTTAGAATTAGGTGATTATTATTTCAACTTGGACCGCTCAACTTGTTTATGCCATTCTATTATTGAGACAGCATTGCTTAAAGTTAATTCTGTGAATACATTTTAAAAATTAGACTTGGGGAGTACTGAAGTGAAAGTTCTCACCCTGATGACCTTGGAAGTTTGCTGGATGTTGGTGTCTCGTGGCCTCTCTGCACAGGCAGTGCCATTTGCTCACTCCCTGCAGTGCTTTCATTATCTCTATGTAGGGACACCCAGCCTAAAACCCTGGTTAATACCAAAGCAAGTTTAATTCATTGAATTTCTTCCTTTTATTTGAAAAATCAGGAGATCCCAGAATCACAATTTGCTCTCAAGGTACTGTTATAGTCACCCAGCTCACGAGGGAAATCCAGGTGTTTTGATACATTTGTGTGGTTCTCTGACAAAATCAGAGTCGGCGAAATGGAGATTCTATTACTTTAATTGTCTGCTTTTAGAAGGGCTTGTCACTGACAGCAGGGCTGAGAGACCACAGGGAGATTCCATTATTTGGGCTATAGGTGTCAGTTTATCAGCAAACCAGTCAGCTCTTGATAAAATATATCTTTCATGTTAATATTTCACAAGCCATTGTTTTTATGCCCACTAATTTATAGTAGGAGTTTGTAAGACTGAGATTTGAAGTAATAGTAATTATTTTTTTCTAATAGCATTCAAAGAAATATCATTCCTGCAGGCTCTAAAAGTTTCAGAAGGGGTGGGTTCCTCAGTCCTCACTGCCAAGAGTAGAGCAGAGTTGTTTGCATTTTATTGAGTAACTGTGAAATTCTGGGAGTGACCTCTTGGATGGGTGGAGGTGACATGGATATGTGGAATTTCTCTCACCTGATGATTTTCAGTCCTTTAAGAAGCTGGTGATATTTAGATTGATGTTGCATTCTTGAAGAGGAGGAAACTAGCAGAAAAAGGACTTTTTCATGATTTTTTCCTCCTGTTAGGTTATTTCTTGTGGGTTGGTGGTTCAGCCAGAGCTTGCTGGAGTCTCTGATACCATCTCTGCTTTTTTCCTCATCAGCCTTTACTTCAGCCTTCTCTTTATGTATCTTCTTTAATGAATAGCTTGAGTCACAAAAAGAAAAAAAAGGAGATTTTGGCAGCTTTAGCTGTGCTGGACGTGTCTTGTTCTCAGTTTTGAAGAAGGATGACCTTGGTGAGAGGAGAAAAGCAGCAGAGCCTTCCAGTGGTGCTGCCACCTCGTTTTGTGACCCTGATTTCAGCTTGTCCAAACTCTCTGGGTGTTGTGCAGCCGAGAGTTAAATCACATTCCAACTCAAAGTTCAGGTGGAGTGTGCAGGCACATCTCCAGAGGGGAAGCCCTGGAGCGGTGCTTGTGGGTCACACCACTGGGGTTTTGTTCCAGCAAGGAGAAAGATCCACGTGTGGGGTGTGGAGGAAATAAAGCAGAGTTTAGCATGATAAAAGGCAATTGGAGTCATGTTGGAAGTGATTAGAATTTCATGAATAAGCTGCTGTGCTGCAGAAAGTGGTAAATAAGTGAAATCTCCAAATGCAAACTGCTATGCTAACGTGGAGAGGCAGCTGTTGTTCCAGATGCCTCAAACAGCTTAACAGGGAACGGCTTTTCACCACCTGATCATTGCTATTGTTTGCAGAGCTCTCATGTGGACCAAGAGCACTGAATCCAGAGCCAGAATGCTCTGGGAACAGGGGATTGGCTTTTCAGATGAGTACAGCCCAAGGAGCAGAACACTAATTAGAGAATCCAACGAGTTTTCCACGGAAACCTTCAAAAACAATTCCAAAACTCTTCAGGGAGGAGCCAGGTTTAGAGCACCCCTTTGTGGGACTGGTTTAAGGAACCTGGTGAGAGCTGTGGATCCTGAGATGACAGGAATTAGACTCCAAGCCTTTGGGAAGCACAACTAGCAAGAGCTTTTGGGGTTCTCTCCTTCCAGTGAGGTCGTTGTACCCCCGGGCACTGCCACCCTCTGAGAGGGCTCTGCCTGCACCAGGGTGGAACCACTCAGGAGAAAAGATGTGGATTGAAGGCTGAAAGAAAAGTTGTACAGAAGGAAAAGCTGTAGGAGGTAAAAAGACCTTGTTCACCCTAGTGGGAGACAGAAGAGATCACTTCTGGATTCCTTTTAAAGGTGGTTGCTTGGATCTGCTTCCAAGATTTTGGTTGCTTGAGGTCATGCCAGCAGGGAAAGGTTGGATTACTCCTCATAACTTCTATTTCCAGTGCAGAGATAGGTAAAAATGTGATTTAGCTGTAGTATAAGTTTCAATTTCCTTGTAAAATTTGTTTTTCTTTTAAATACTTTCAGTGCCAGGTCTGCTGTAGTACTGATACCCCACATTCCTCCTCTGCTTGCCAGTCCCGTACCCAGATATGCCTTGCTTGTAAAACAACTCCTGGAGAAAAAAATATTTTAGAACAAATATTTCACTAGGATATCCTAAACACATCATTATGCCAAGGGAACTGTGGGAAAACTAGGATGGAAGAGAAATAATACCGTCATTAATTGAAGAACTTAAACCTTCATTTTTCTTGCTAAACAATCTCAGCGTTTCAAAGTTGCTCCCACACATGTTGGTAAAGTGGGAGAATGACAATGAGTGTTACAATAGCACAGTCATTAAGTTTTAGAAGTGTGTTTTATTTCATTTTAGATGCCTGAAGCCAAGGAGAGAAACTCCAGGTTTCTGTCAGGAAATAGCTTCAGTGAAGGAGAAGCTGCATTTGGCACAGTGTGTTTTCCTTCTTTTGTTTTCTTCATAAAGAGGAGATAAAAACATTTTGAATGATCATCTTCAAAAATGAGCAAAAGTAGACTTCAAATTAATGAAGGAGATTATTGTTACAGATCCTGATCAGCAAACATCTCACATATGATTAGTCATGTTGCACTTGTTTATGGTTAACAATTGCAGTAATTGAGTTTTAATTTAAATGGTGAAATTGAGATTTGGCATTTTGAACAGGCAAGTTTGGGAGACTGAGGTTAACACTAACTTTTGTATGAATGCAGTCAGGAATTGACTGAGAGGTTTTATTTCTGTCTTTAGCTATTTCATCAGAGATTGGAAAAGTCCATTAACACTCCATTTGCATTTCATTGTTTATGCAATAAAGATGCCAAAGTTTGGATGAGTTTTTGTGTCATCTGGTCTAGTGGAGGTCCTTCAAGGTCCACTGTAGCTGACAAAACACAAATTGTGGTGTCCCATCCTAAGGCTTAAATGCTATGTGTTATTTTTTCATGGAACTTCTTTTAGATTTCTGATAATTTGAGTTCATCAAGTCTCTTTCCTCACAAGACTTTTTATCCCTTGCCACATTCAAACCCTGGGCACCCTGTGCTGTGGCTGGGAATTGATGCCTTTCTTTTGAGTCAGCAAACTCTACCCCGGCTCATTTCTCCTGTCCTCTCTCATTTTCTCTGGGAAATTTGGTTCTGCTTGGGATAGGAGTTCCTCAAATTTCTGATATCAAGTATTTTCCCTTAAGCCTTATATTTCCTGTGTTTATACTTGAATCATTATTGATTTGCTTCCTTGTTTCTATTTTGCTGCATTGAGAGCATTATATGGAGCAGATTTCCTTGACACAGTGTGTCTATATTTAATCACTTTGCTTGAATTAAAAGGATACACTGGAAACAGAAAATTCTTTTGAACAAAATTCTCTACAGCTACTACTCCCAAATCCCAGCCTTCAGTGGTTCATGTCTGGAACTCCTCAGCTTCTGTTAGAGCAGATAAAGCAAATCAGAAAGTTGGGAAGTCACAAACAAAGTACTCCCAGGGTCTTTTTCGTTTTGGTGTTGGTTTGGTTTCATTTCATCTAAAATAGAAGTGTCTTCCTTTTCTGTGGACTGCATTCACAGCAAGCAAGGACAGGAGTGAATTCAGATTTGTGCCAAAGGGATCAAATCAAGCTGGATGTGGGAGAGACAAGAGTTTCTCTAGGTCACAGACAAAAATCCATTTTTAACTTGCAGTCTTAGGAGAGGAAGTTTCCAGGCATCTGCAAGGACAGCCACCCCAAAAGCCTGGTCAGTGCAAGGAAAACCTGTGGGAAATTGAAAAGGAAATTTATCAGTGGTATTTTTTGGATGTTGGGGAATATTGTTCTCCAAAGCAAATGAAAGAGAAAGAGATTTCAGCCCTGTGCATTCAGAGAGAGCAAAGGGAGCAGCTCAGGATTCGGGAGTGGATGGAGGTAAATGTGAGTGGAAGGGTCCCAAACACAGCACAGTTCAGAGACACTTTTGTCCATCCATGCACCTGCTGTATTTCAGAATGAATGCTCTCACATGAGGAATTATTGATAAAACCACTTGGAGAGGGCTCTTCCTCAGGAACTGGTGTGATGGAGCAAGGAGCAATGGATACAAACTGAAAGAAGGTAAATTCAGGTGAGATACTGGGAAGAAATCCTTCCTGAGAGGCTGGTGACACCCTGGCACAGGGTGCCCAGAGCAGCTGTGGCTGCCCCTGGATCCCTGGCAGTGCCCAAGGCCAGGCTGGACACTGGGGCTTGGAGCAGCCTGGGACAGTGGAAGGTGTCCCTGCCCATGGCAGGGGTGGCACTGGATGGGTTTAAGGCAGCTACCAAAGGTAATGATGAAGTCCAGTATTGTTCAGGCAGCAGGAAAGTGGCTGGAGCAGAGGTAGGAACTGAACTTGCAGAGGTGAAAGAGGTTATTTGAAACTAATAGAGGGACTGGGGAAAACACAGGCACAGAAAATATTCCTTTAATAAATAGCTTGGCAAATTGAGGAAGTGTTTAAGCAATGATTGGTGAGTGGTGGCTGGGGAAAGCACAAGGAGTCCTGAGAGGTCCATTGCAGTCCTTTATTCCCTGCCTGCTCACTTTGGGATGATGTATTTGCTGTTCTTGTTTACAGGCACTTGGCAGTCTTTTGTGCTCTGTCATGTCCAGAGGTTTAACAGACTAAACCTCTGAAAAGAGCAGGAAAATGTGGAGGCAATGTCCCTTATCTTTGCTGATAATCAGATCTGGATATTGTAGGAATGAACTCATTACCAAGGCATGGCAGGAGCAAAGTTGATGCTCTTGTAAAGCTTAGCTGAAGGTAGGTTTAAAAGGTGAAAGATCTTTTGATTTAATAAAAAAAAAAATAAAATAAGAAAAAAGATTATTGCATTTATAATACTCTTTTCCCTGTATACAGAAAAGGCTTTTATTCATTTCAGAAACAATTTGAGTCAGAGAACACAGAATCTTCAAAACCAAGAAGGCAACTCAATTTCCACGGAAGTTAATGGAAAAATTTCTGGGAATGTTATGACAGGTCCTAGAAGAGTGAGAATGATAAGTAGGGCAATTCAATAATCCCACAGGGAGAAGAAGATCATCATCTCTGTTAAGATAAAGGTGTTCATTTTCACTTGTATTTGTTTTATGAAGTGCACTGAATACGTCTCTGACTTGATGGCACAAGTGATAGTCAAATACAAACCTGAGACTGGGCTGCTGGGGAGGAGCAGCAGCTCCAGGCAGCTGCTGGTGTTCAGGAAATCCATATGTATTCTGCTTTGAAAGGAATTGTAGATTCTTTTCCCCCCTTATAAATACCACAGCGAACAGGAAATACTTTGTGTTCATACTGAACCATTTTTTATGCTGCATTAAAGAATATTATTAAGGTTTTCCCCTCCCTATGGGCCTGGAGCCCGTGTCTCTCCCTGTCCACAGGTCATCCTTCACCTCCAGGGGTGGGATGGAGCTTAGGGAAGAGGAGATTGAGCAGCTCTTATTGTCCCCCAGTGCAGAGGCCCTGGAGATGCCTCCCTCTTCCCTGGGCACGGCTTCCTGCTCTTCCTGAGGTGCTTTTAGTAGCCATTTCAGTGGAAAATATGGAATTGCTTGTGGGTTAGAACATTTTGGGACTCAGAACATGACCTCTTGTTTTGCTTTTGCTGAAGGCATTCCCAAGCATGGGGCCCTTCTCCTCCAGGATTTGGGTCACGTCAATATCATTCCCACTTGATGTCCTGTTTTTTTCCTTGCTAGGAGCCAATCCTTTGTTATGTGGCTCAGACTACAGCCCCTGACTATTTGTGCTTGTCCTTTGCTGCACTGATAAAGCCTCTGCAATGTTCTTTTTGATCATTAGAGGGTTTAGTAGGCGAAAATATTACATTATTGACACACATTCTCCTGCTGGGAGAAGTCAAATGTGCCAGTTATTTGGGAAAGCTAGAGACTCCAATTAGGGATCCACAGCAAGGCACTGTTTTCTCTCCACTAATCTTTGCTACTTGCCACTAAAGTCGTAATGGAGATTTTATTCCAGCTTCTCCTATTTAACTGCAGTTTAATTGGAGGGTTTCTCTTGTCTTTCATGTGTTAACAGCTCTAAGAGGATTTAAAGGGAAGTTTTCCCTCACACAGTTGTTCCCATTCGTGCCTATTGCTCTGGTTTTCCATGCTGTGCCTCTCCTTTGCTCTTTGGTGTGATCTCCATCCCACTCCCTGCAAGGATCCCTTGTTTTAACTGCTCAGGGGATTCTCATAGGAGTAGGGATGTGTAAGTTGCCTTATTATCTTTACTCACATCTAGTATTCTAGAAAGAAAAGGTTTTGTTTGGGTTATATTCTGTCTTTTATTTTTTTCATTACAGAAGAAACAACAATAACAACAACAACAATAACAACAACAATAACAACAACAAAAATAACAATAACAATAACAATAACAACAACAACAACAATAATAATAATAATAATAATAATAATAATAATAATAATAATAATAATAATAATAATAATAATAATAATAATAA